>JXSR01S073163.1:52246-79742 GCA_000969725.1 Ophiothrix spiculata
TCTTACCCATTCCTGTATAGAAGTTACAAGTTGTACAAGAACACAGTGCCATTATGTTAGTGCAAAACTGCCATTTACATTGTAGTTCACAAAACAACACTAACACCAATATAGGGATGTAAACTTTTGTGGTTAAGCTTTAATGATAAACACATAAATTCTGTCCCTAAGTTAAACATGTAAATTTGAAGTTCTTCGACCATAATCCAAATCAGTTTTTAATCATATATGTATATGACTGCATCATTTGTCCCTTGGCAGTTATTTTATTGTAACACTGGTAATAGTTGCAGCCGTGGATCCCGGGGAGCGGAAGGGGTGTGTGCCCCCTGTAAAATTGGCAAAATCCTTCAAAATCAGCCTAATTTGGTCAATTTTTTTTGTTATAAAAGCTGAAAAACATACCCTCCGCCCCCCGTAAAATTCAGATCCTAGATCCACGACTGAGTTGGTAAACTATACAATTCAAGCAAGTAGATACCTTTAAGTTTGAAATCTAAATACAAACACCTCACCCAAACTGGATTCCGATTACTATTTTTCAGCTCTAATTTTGAACAGTGTCGAGAAACGGAAATCCTTGATTGGTTACAACCCCACCTACACTCACTAAGTGAATTGGTAAATTAGTCTTACCATGTTATATCCAGGTCCCCATTGCGATTGGCCCATTGTTGAGGTGTTGGTATGCATCTGTGGTATCCAATTAGCGCCCCCTGTTCTGGTCGTTTTGTTGGCTGATTTATTCCACTGATGATCCGTCCTGACGGAGTGAGAAGAGAAGAGCAGAAACTATATAACACTGGGATACACGATGGGGAGGGATGGGGTAAGATCAATGTGCATGAAAAAAGTTCAAAGTTGAGATCAATTTCATTCAAATTTTCATGTATTCTGTAAATGTCCATTTTCGCAATCAGTAATTTCCATGTACTGCTAATTTTGAATTATTTGGAACATTTAACATTTTGCGCTTGTGAATTGTTTAATGCGTACCATGCGTATATGGTTTTCGCAGTACATTTATTTTTGCACTAGACGAACTGAGCGAGAAAATAAATGTAGCGTGAAAAACACTACTTATACAGTATATAATAGATCCATAGCAATTCACAGGAAGAAAATTAGCTTGAATGAAAAAAGCTGAAAACGTTTTAAAATCTGAAAGTAGCATAGAAATGGAAGAAATTTTAATTTAAGTTATGAATATAACCCTCCAATAAAATCCAGAAATCTGCTAAAAATGATCATGTCTGAATTAAACATTACCAAAACTTACATTAAATATGATATCTTAAAATAGAATAACAGTGAATTGAAAAAGTGAATGAAATTGACGGCTTGTTCAACTTTCAACCTTGTACAATACTCTTGAAAACATTACTCAGTTGATTTCTTACTGAACGGTGGGCACCATAGTTACAGTTTATCGATCATGGGGATGGACAGAGGCCACAGGGTTCTAATAACTTATTGGCATGTGATGAGATCTAGCAAAACCAATCAAATAATGAAACCTACATGTTACCTTCTTTGAAAAATCTACACTTTGCAATGTGAACTGGTTGAGACCTGTGCAATACGTAACTTGTAGGGTTCACCATGTGATCAGTTTTGTCAAATCACATCACTATTATTTCAAACCTTTCGGATTACTTTCAGCAAACATTGTTCATAATGGACATGGAGGGGTACTATATTGCTATTCATCAATTACACATATATAGATGGATGAGGGCAGGGTCACAAGAGTAAAGGAATACAAATTCAGAGTGTTGTCCTTTTGTATGTAATTAGCTTTTTGAGTAATTTGTCCACAGAAAACACATTTTAATGGTACTTTGGATCAGTATTTATCAAAGATATTTTGGTGTGAAACATTTACTTGTACATTTCAGCATACTTTTGCAAAAACAAAATCTAAAATACCTCATAAGTCCATTGACAATCTGTTTGTAAAAAAGTATCCTTTTATTACAGTATAGCAATGAAAAAAATGATGATATCTGACAATACACAAGCCATAAATTCCTAATGTTTATACTAAGGATTCATACCATCAACGGTTAGTTTGTGATGTTGTTCCCAAGAAAACTTACAGCTACGTAAGTGCAGGTTGCATTCATATACAAGTGTCCTGCACTATGGATTTTTGTTTAAATCGTCTGAGGAATAGTGGCACCAACTTTAACAAGTAAGGTTTCATCAGTTGAGAGAACCTCCATAACCAAAAAAATGTCAAATTTTTTACCTGCTTTATACTTTTGGCCAATTGTAGGAATGAGTCAACCTAATTGTGGTGGCGGGGGTTGCAGGACACGGTCGTTTTTGGGATGGGAAATCATCCTCAAGGGTGGGGAAGACTTAAGGATATCATCCTCAAGGGCAGGGAAGACTTAATAAACAGATGCACACTTCAGACAACGAAGCAAAGATATGTACAGAATATGTGTGAACAGAGTTTACAAATATGCTACGCAATATGGCAAGTAGTACATCTTGTCTGTAAAACAAAGCATGAGATTTTGGAAACTCTCACAAGGTGTAGTTTCCAGCACATCCTCAAAATCAAATATTTTTTTTCCAACAGTGAATAGCGTATTTAAATGCAGTGTATTACTATTATTATTATTAAAGATCAGGTCAGAGTGCCAATGATCTGAACAATGGCAACGCAAGAAGAAGAATCCCTGTTTTTCCCCGACGATAAAATTGTCAAAATTTCAGATTTTCTTTCCATTTTTTCCGTAAAATGTGGTTAGAATTTGATTCACGGTAAGTTATATAGGTTAGATATAGGCTTTGGGTTAGGTTTAGGGTTAGCAGTAGGTTTAGAAACTTTGAACGATAGAGTTTGGGTTATATTTTAGGGTCGAGTTACCGAAATTTTACAAGTCATTTAAAATTTGTCGAGAAAAAACAGGGACTCTTCTCGTTGCAATGGCAACTGGTCAGATTGAGTTATGAAGCTGGCCCTTAACACACTCAAGAATTGTACATATCTTTATTCTTCCTTTAAATACTGAACAATAATCATTTGGTAATTATGACAAATACATTAGACAATCATTAATAGCAGTACGAACAGTAGGGCTAGAATTTGTGGGCAAGTTTCAAAGTCTACTCTCACAAAAAACTCTCGCAAACTAACAAAAACATAAGAGTCCGGTTAGATTCTCCTAAAGCACTAGAATATTTCAGACATACTTATCAGAAGAGAGTCCAAAGACTTATCAGGAAGAATCTAACTGGACACTCATAACCCACTATGAAATTCTATCCCTGAGACAACATCTAATAACATTGAAATGAACTGAGCCACCTTTTACTTCAAATAACACAATGACTTACATAACATGAGACCATCTTATATTTGATTTTCAATATACACATTTACCTAATAAGAGCCTTTTTTAAACAAAAGTAATTCTTACTTTATCATACAGTATATAGTATATCATATCATATTACATCACATCATTGCAAATTTAATGGAGTAACTTTAGAATAAGCCTACACACATTTCTCTAACAATGTATGATAACAGAATAAAGTGTTTTTTGTTATGAGATATGTGCAAAGGATATTCCAAAGTTACACAATTTATGAAGAATTAGGAGTAACTTCAGATTTATTTTACTAAATAGGGTCACAAATTACAGGAAATAACGACCAGAAAACACATAACATTACCTAGAAAGATTAACATCTGTGATTAACAAAGGAACAAAACTCTTTCTAATAATTTCTAACACCTTGAAAAATAAAACTAGGGTGAAAGGTCACTTTGATTCTTACTTCAGTCTGTGTGTACCAAGGAGCTCAAACTCGCTAGAAGGCGGCCCAGCCTGGGGTCCAGGACCAGCCCTTTCCAGATTCAATTTAAAAAGTAAGGATTTGAAGGAAAGAAAAATGTGGAATAAAACAATTTTATTTAAATATACATGCTATGTTAAAGAATTTGATTTGTTTTTGTGCAAATAATCAAAAAATAAAAAATCCAATCCTATTTTTCCAAATAGATTACAATTAACTCTAGGGTAATTTCATCACTATCGTTGCTTCAAATAATTCTCGGACACAAAAATTTACAGCCTTACATAACACAATTGCGTGTGCATTTTACACAAGTTCATAACGCTCCCGGTGTCCCGTTCTTGTCACAACTTGTGCATACCCGTCGGTTTCGATCAGAAATCATGTTTGTGTCCGAAATTTAATTCAAACAATAATAACAATCCAAACTTCCTATCATAGGAAGCAATGCATGATGGAAGCACATCGTATCTTCTCTTGTGACAGAGTCTGAGCACTCAATAATGACAGCACATGGAAACACTCACCTCTGTGGTGACGGATGGCCGACATTGAGATTTGAAGCCAATTGTGAGAGATGCGAGTCTAGATCCGGGGCACCATTACTATTGTCTACGATAGGTTGCTGCATCTGCTGTTGTTGAAATTGCTGCTGCTGATTCATTGGTTGCAGAATATTGGTCACTTCAGGAGCACCTGAAAACAAAACATGAAAATGAAATTGTCATGTGAATACAAGAAAGAGCAATAATAGTCATTTTAAACAAATTTGAATAACACACTGGCCTCGTTTGAATGTTTTGTAATGCAAGTATTTTGTAAATGATTTTGTTAACCAAATACAGATTCTATTCACTATAGTCAATAAATATAGATATTAGGCATGTTAGATTTTGCAATATGTAACAATCTTTTGTGTTGACACACGCAAAAGCAAAGAAGACAAGACTATAACCTACTTTGATGAACAGGTCTCTTATGTGGGATAAGACCGAGTCATTTCATTTCATTTCATTTCATGTTTATTCGACAAAACGACTTACAATGCAAACATAGCAAGTAAAAGAAAATACAATAAGACAGACACCTAAATGTTGTGATGTCAGGATAACCCATAAAGTTTGGCTATATATAGTCGATACTTCTTTTGCATTTAAGGTTTTGTACACTATTGTTAATTAGAACCAATTGTTTTTAACCAGATATTTTACAACAGATCTGAACAAACGTACTGTAAAAAAAATCATCATCTTGTTTAGGCTTTTGCTAAGGAAACCCAACTTGGAACTTGGTGCCAAGTAAGCTAAAGGAAGCTTATTGTCAACAGGGTTCTGAGATGTTGTTAAATAAATGCAAGAAACTCATCTGCAATATTGCAATGACTATAAAGTGTCCAGTCTTTGGTAAGTGGCAGTGATAGCAAAAATGTATTCAGCAACATGACTAGATTATGGTTGGATGGTGTTCAGAAACAGGACAACAGTCTATAAAAAATGGCATGATGTTTAGCCTTTAAACATATGTTTACAAGGTGAAGTAAAAATGTGTTTACATGCATTCTATGCAGTGTTTATTACAGTGCGCTCTTCAAATGCCATCTAAAGAACCCTTTCAAGAGCCACTGACATATAGAGACAATTGTTGAACATTCTAGTGACAAGATGTTAAATAAAACCATTTCAGATATGAGTTTCTTGCATTCGCCGATAAAACGAATCACCTGATCACTGTAGAATTGGAACCCAGACCATGCTTGCTTTATCCACTTTACTTTTCATTTGCAGAAATTGGCAATCAACTTTTGTATAAAATGTTCCTGTGTTAGCACTCCCAGTCAGCACCATGATAGTAATAAGCCACCATTTTTTATTTTATTCGTAATAGCTTTTCCTAAAATCTCTTCAAAATTTTCATACTCGGTTAGAATTGAATAATATTAAAGTATCTGATTTTTTAACTGAAGTATACTTTGCAGAGCAGTGCTAATTAACTGATGATAGCCACCTTGTGCATGTGATTGGTAGCATGCACATCCTTTAATTTTATAGTGCAAGAAGGTAATTCTAAACACCATGTCAGTTTGGCGGAACTCACAATTCGGATACGTATCCGAATTTAGATACCCCGTATCAAAATTCTGATACCCGTATCCGAATTTGGATTAAAAACAGCTGAAACGGGATATCAACTGAAATTAATATTCAGCTTCGCCGCGCACCATACCGGTATGTATAAAAGTTAATAACATTATCATCATTTGTCATCTAAATTCTAAGAAAGGTTTGGCTAAATTATTTTGCCTTCTGTGATAAGGAGCTATCAGGACATGTTTCGAAGCTGTCCCACTGGAATTGCACAGACGGAAATGACATTTCCACAGATACATATATCATAAATGCAAGAAAGATGTTCTACATGTACTTGCCAGCTTGCACTATCGATTTGTTTCCTGCGCCACGACAAGCGTATCAGAATTCGGATACAAAATGTATGTGGGTATCCAAATTCAGATACGTATTCGAATTGTGAGTTCCGCCGAACTGATGAGCATGTACATGTGATTCATGGCATGCATGTGCCTGTTCCCTTACATGTGATACACAATACAAAGATTTGCTTGTTCAGAAATGAATTTAGACATGAATGATGGGTTTTGTGAATTATCAGCCTAAATATTTCATTTTATATTTCATGACAGTTAATTCTTAAAGCAATGTAAGGTATAGGGAATGGGTTTGGGAGAATATGATGCAAATTGATGTGATTAGCATGTACAATTAAAAATTGAATACTATATCAAAGATGGGCACAACTCCACCATTTAGCTTGACCAAGCAATCATTTCTATCAATTAGGGCTTCCTTTGATGTAAAAGATCCCACATCCTACATTATAAGTTATAAGTAAGCAAGCAAGCTAAGTCCAATTTCATTAATTTATCTACTTATGACAGTATTTTCAGCTGCTGCTTAATTTCTGACCACTGAAATATACATATTTGTCATCTTATTCTAAGGGATAAACTCCAGCTAATAAAATGCCCATTGACTTGTCATTGAAATGTAGTTAATATGAAAACATGTGCTGTTAAACTGACTTATTAGCAAAGTTCCCTAGGACAACTAACTGATTTGCAATTTCAGTCTTTTCTTCTAATTAAAAATATTTTTGGGTTGGGTCTTTCTTTAAATAAGGTATTCGATTATATAAATCAACCAATGATATAGGTATTCAAATTCCTTTCTTTTATATAAAAAAATCCCTTTGGATTTCAACAGAAACATAAGAAACTTAGGAAAATTTTATGAGAAAAAACAACTTAAAACAGTATCAACATTCAACTTTAATAATAGTTTAGTAATAATAAGAGAGTTTGGTGATATTTGTAAACTTGTGTGTTTACTTTGATTATTTTTTCTGAAATTGATATCATTTGATTTAGTACCAGAATACAACTATGACCAAAGTCCATGCTTCCCTTCTACTGCCTAAGAAAGTATATGACCTTCAACAGCAACTGCCAATTGTCAATAAAAATTAGTGGCATAACCAGTAAAAATGTCTGTACCCACTTGGTATACATTGATCAACACTAAATAGGCGGAAATTATGAGGCTTTTCTTCATCCGCAAGTAATCCTACTTATACGCGCGTCGTAGATACTGATGCGCGAGTCACACATACAACGCCCGCTGTGTCTCCTGCGGTTGTGCTGTGTTCATCTACGCACACGTATATCTGTATCAATTCAGGATGTGAAGAGGCCCGCCTATTTGGTGTTGATCAAACTATAGGGCAGTATGGACTTGAGTCAATGTTGCATTCCTGTATTGTTCTCACTTTGCTGCATTCCAAACTGATCCATTTGTCCTGTCGGTTGTGTGGCTATAAAAATGATAAGGTTTGTATGGATTGGATAGATTGACATCTCCATTATTCATAGACAATATTAGTCATTTAATTTAACCTTATTTAGTCATTGCACCTTGTTTAGTCATTACATTCTGCTTTTACAGTCATATCATATTTAAAGGAGCATGGTCCAATTGCCTCAACTTTTTTTCAAACTTTTTGAGATTTTATTCCGTTTTGGAGATACATATGAAAATGTGTCTAATTATGGTAACCATCATTAATTTTATTTTATACAGTAAGGTATAAGCAGCTCTGAAATACAAAATTGCCTATAAAATCAAATGGTTTGTCTGATTAAGCTGAAATTTGAAACTTAGACCTTGTGAGTGGTCATCTCTCATATGACATTGAAAACTTGGACCAAGCTCCTTTAATCGTTAGTTGTTTGGTCATTACTTCATGTTTGTTCACTGAACATGTTGCATTTGATCGCTATAATGCATACTGCGTTAGATCATTACTTTGAAGTCACTTAAATACAGTTATAGTCACAAATTGTCATTCAAAGGTGCAATTCATGATTTTGATGTGATGAAATCCTCACCTCGTTTGTAATTAAATAAAAAGAAGAGTGCAACATAAATGTATGCTGAAAATGTCACTTCATTCCAACCATTCATTTTCAATTTAGAAAATGACTCATTTTCAAAAATGTGAAAGGGATTGTAATATATACCAGGCAAGTATTCTTACCAGTTAAAAAACCCTATTTTGATAGAGGTGACATTGGGGATGAAATGTGGATCATGAACTGCCCCTTTAAACATATGCTAGGATTTTGAATGCCAGCATATTTAATGATATTGACAGTTGAAAAATTGTTATTATAAATAAGAGTCTAATGAATATTATGCTTTTTATTTGAATATTTTAGTCATGTTTAGATTTTTACTTACAGTATTATTGACATTGTTACTTGAATGATGAAGGTGATAAGGAAATTCAATTTTCATTGGTCATATAAATGACAATGTGTTGCTTCATCTAAGTGCCTTTCAAGCTCGTAATCCACATGATTTTACAATGTTTCAAAGTTACATGAAATCAAGAAAGAAAGATACAAATTAAACTTTATGTTTCCGTTTTATGTAACCCACTTTAATCTGTTAAAATAGTATCAGAGAACCATTTCCTGAGGATGAATAGGTCCATTAATGCCCATGCTAGCATGATTTACTAAAAGCTTCACTTGACCACTGAAAATTGAGTTTGCTATAGATTTTCCCATTTAAGCTTAATATATATCAACAATCCTAACTGAATTTTACAAGACATTATTTATATTTAATATATTGTACAATGATAAAGGAAGCATGCAGCATGAAACTTACCTTGTGGCTGCGCACCACCAAATGCATGGTCAAAGTTGGCACCGATGTCATTGTTGTTTGTGAAGCCTGTGAAATGTGGGGAAGGGACATGAAACAATACAAATGATTGTGAGTGATATGAGCAGGGTATAATTATATGCAGGGAATGTTGACTTAGGACCACATGTTATGCGGGTCACTCTGGGTATCGGACAGTAACATCTTATAGTGCATAGTGGTATTTATCAAGAGGCAACACTCTGATAGCTATTATTGGGGAAGCAGGTTAGCGCAGCGGTACTAGTACTTCCATCGCTTTGCACCTCTGAGTCCCGGGTTTGATTCCCGGTACCGGCACTGTATGTGCATTTGGTTTTCAGTCCATGCCCGCTTCCACAGGTTCTTCTCTGGGTACTTCGGTCTCCCTCCTGCATCCATAACTGATTTAATTAATGAAAGATCTTGGACCCTAATGGAAATAAGCTTCATTAGAGGCTTTCTTGGATTATCCTTGGCGATTAGCCTAAAGAATTCTTTCTTTCTTATTCCTCTGTGGCATCAGTGTAAGGACCACTCTGATAATAACCTTCAATAATATGTGGCATTGTGCAAGTGTCACTGATGATGCGATGTTAACTGTTAAGTGTTGTAATAGTCTGAGGCGTTTACTTTAAGAGGTCATTGAGAATTTACCCAAATTTTAGCTGTAACTCACACACACAACTTAGGGGGGGTGGCAGGGGTGGCAGAGTGTTCAATATATTGATTTTGCTTTGTGCTTAGTTGGTGCATTTTCCTTAAAGTAAGCAAATAAACTAAATTTATAATTTACCAGAGATCTACATTTTGTAGAAAACTTCTGAGATTTGTCATTTTGTCAATATTTCTAAAAAAATCACCTGACTTTTAAATGACAAGTATCTCAGTGTGACAAAATTATCATGCACTTATTACAGATAATAAAGAATATACCAGAATGAGAATAGGATTAACAGATGTTGTAGGAGATAGTTTGAAATGATTCAAAAGAAGCTTACTTGCATGAATTCCTGCCATTTTTGACATTTTTTTTTTAGAAATTCCTGTTAAATCCTGAGGATTCTCATGCCTGGAACCACAGTTGAATAAATGGCTTAAAAATCAAAAAGAGTTTGTTTTGATTCAGCTCTTTTTTGATTCAGTATAATAACCCGAACATGTCACAGTCCAACAAAATCAAAGAAGCAAAAATCAAGAAATTCGCCTAAGTCCAAATATGTCACAGACAGGGGATACATATGTGCACTAAATGGCTGCCGTTGCAGGCCATACTCGGTGGCTTGCCATAGATGGACATGGGATCGGGATGCCAGAGGTCAGGGGTTTGAATCTCAGGAGAAATGAGAAATTTTTGTATGACGTATTCGGACTTGTATAGTTTTTAAACATTCAGGAGTTAGGGTTAAGAAAGCGATCAATTTGCTATCCCCCATTTCTTCTCATACAATACAAAATACCAATAGTTTGGGGTGATACAATCCCAAACCATTTATATTTCTCAAAGTGTATTACCAAACCGGGTGTTTACTAATAA
This sequence comes from Ophiothrix spiculata, assembly GCA_000969725.1. NCBI lineage: Eukaryota > Metazoa > Echinodermata > Ophiuroidea > Amphilepidida > Ophiotrichidae > Ophiothrix > Ophiothrix spiculata. Next base: position 62,861 of record JXSR01S073163.1, read on the forward strand.
GGTAGGATACGAGAGGAGTAGGTGTACATGTAGGTATGTGTAGAGTCAGATTCCAAGTTGTTTATAATACTCTGTTCAATTCATTGCATGTATTTTAATTGACACCACCGAAAGTAGAAAAACAGTGGTGCTAAATTGAGGTTCCTTTGAAATATTTATACCAATACTCGATACCACTGTGGACACATAGAATTTGAGTTAATAACAATTGCTTGCTGCAGTCATGGACCAATACATTTTTATGAAACTTAAAAATAGCACTGCCGATTTTCTCCTTCAGTGGTTATAAGATTCTGTACACATAATGTGACAACTACTTTATCTTAATAACTACCCCAAATATAGGGAAAAAATGTTGAGTTATTCAACTATCTATTAATTAAACATGTGTACTCTCACTGTGCTATTTCAATGCAAAGTAACCACAGAAAGCATATATGCAAATAGATTCTAGAGTGCAATAGCATTCATTCTAAGTAAAAACATTATACCCTACCCTAATCATAAAATTGGGTGCACAATAAATGAGAGTGATGCACCCAGAATGATTAATATCAAAGAGGAATGATTGAAGATTGAGAGATATCAAAACTACATAGACAAGAGAAAAGTGTGCTGCTTTGCACAGAAAGACAGCTACTAATAAACAAGTTGGTTTGCGAACCAGTAGTCTTGCCTGTGTTAACGACTGCCTACTTCATCGCCGCCTACTTTGTTGATTGCCGACTTAATCATCAATCATAATAGAACAATTTGACACCTTAACCCTAACACTTTTAAGCACCTCAGAAATTTACATGATAAAAATTGGTGGTTTCCCCCCGGAATCAATTTTCTTGATTTTGTGGAATGGGATTTTGTGAGGTTTCGGTGGTGTTAGGGTTAGTTTGTACACATATATAGGCCTTATTAACCCTAACACTTTTAATCACCTCTTCGTTCAAAAACTATCTCCTCAGAAATTTACATGTTAAAAATGGGTGGTTTCCCCCCGGAATCGAACCCGGGACCTCTCGCTTCCCGATCCAACATTCACTGAGGCAAGCCATCGGGTATACGCTGCCCTGGCAGCGTTTTCGTGATTATAGCTAACTCCGGTCTGTGACGACGTATTTTGACTTAGCGATTTTCTTGACTTTGTCGAATGGGATTTTGTGAGGTTCGGTGGTGTTAGGGTTAACCTTTGAAATTGGACAAAGTTGAAAATTTAAAGGGAAGGTCAGACGACAAGGTCACCACTGACACTTTTGATCACTGGTCCAAGATGAATAATTTGACACCTTAACCTTTGAAATCGGACAAAGTTGAAAATTTGACCCCAAGGGAAAAGTTGAGACGACAGGGTCACCATTGACACTTTTGATCACTGGTCCAAGACAAACAATTTGACACCTTAACCTTTGAAATCGTACAAAGTTGAAAATTTGACCATTCTTTTGACCTTTGACCCCAAGGGAAAGGTCAGACGACGGGGTCACCATTGACACTCTTGATCGCTGGTCTAACATGAAAAATTTGACACTTTAACCTTTGAAATCGGACAAAGTTAAAAATGTGACCTTTCTTTTGACCTATGGAAAGGTCAGACGATGGGGTCACAATTGACACTTTTAATTGCTGGTTCAAGACAAACAATTTGACACCGTAACCTTTGATATCGGACAAAGTTGAAAATTTGACCAAAAGGTTTGACTTGACCCCCATTACCTTTGACCTCAAGATCCTTCACCTCACCCCTAGTCCCCCACCCATTGATCATTGCTACAAAATTTGGTTTGAATTGAAGAACGCTTTTCAAATGACGGTCATATAACGAAACTTTAACCAAAATGAGCGGATACACATACTACATACATACAGAAAAGTGATATCATGGTCTCTTTCTGAACACATTCAGGCAAGACAAAAATAAAGTTCCACCAATACAAACAGATTGCAGATACCCACAAGCACACCAATGTGAAAATATAATAATAAACACAACCAACAAGCAAAACAGTCCATCAATGTACCTGCAGACAACGGGGGCGACATTGGAGGCATCCCCGATTGTTGCGTCTGAGGCTGGAACATGGCGTCTGATGGCCCCAACCCCTGTCCAACTCCTCCTGTCAAAGCAAGTCAATGGTTAATGGTTAGTAATGAATCTGAAATGAAGTGGTCACATGAACAGTGTACATCAATCATATGGTTATCACATGCCCATCATATGGTTAGCACATGGGTAGCAAATGACCTGTCACATGGTTAGCACATGGGTGGCAAATGGGTTTGATATTGCATGGAGTATTAATTAAGGTAAGTTGTTGCTCCAAAATCACTTTTTATTCCACCGAGTTAATTATGCCTTTCCTCACTATTTTGTGATTATGCAACTTAAATAACACATTGTTTTATAATTAACATGATCATCTGAAATTAGGGAACTGAATTTCAAAACAAGTCTAAAAGATTTAAAAAATTCTAAATTTAACAGTGTTAGAGCAGATACACAAGCAGCTCGAGCTCACTGTACATCACATCACATCACGATTGTCAAAACTATTGTAATATCTTACTTTAAAAGTCAGTTCCCAAATTATGTATTACAAAAACGTTTAGTATGCAATGTTCAATTAAAACAGAAATACACAATATTGACACAACTGATAAATGAGACTGTGTTTTAGTGAACCAAAATGGTACTTCAGGTGTACCAAACTTAAGTATAACATATGCAATAGATCATGCATGTTTGCGAATTGTAAAATATAACATCTTTGTGACATACTTGTTAGCTATAATAAATAATTTTCTTAAAACTTAACTCAATTTTACAAAAATTCACATAGTTAGTATAAAATGGTGGATGGAAAATCATGCATTGTCAAAATAATCCTGATTTGACTTGAAATTGGTGTAACCAAGGGCATACAAACTAGGGGGACAAAAGAACAACAAAGTACATAACACATAATGACAAGTAGTAGATATGTATGTACTTGTTTTCTGTTGAGCCTTTTGCTGTTGGGCCAGTTTGCGCTGCGTTGCCGGTGACAGGGGAATTTTCCCGAAGACTGACTGCACGGTGGAACTCGCTAGAATGTTTTCATCCCCAAACAAGTTGAACGTTGCTCCTGGTTTTCGAGGTTCTTCCGTTGGTTCTGATACAGTCAAGGGAGGGGGAGTAGGAGCTGCACCAGGTGGGTCTGAATGGAAGGGAGACGGATGGGGAGAAGGAAAGGGAGAGCATGCCAGTGGGAGGGCACCAGATGGATCAATGGTTGTTCCTACCACTGGGTCAGAAAATCCAGCTGTGGTGTCAGGGAAAGCCGATTGATCAGGAAAACCGTGTGGTTCTGGGAAAGACTCAGAAAATGCAGATTGCTCTTGGAAAGCTGACGGATCAGTAAAAGCTGACTGATCAGTAAACGCTGACTGATCAGTAAAGGCTGACTGATCAGTAAAGGCCGACTGATCAGTAAATGCCGAATGATCAGTGAAAGCTGACTGATCAGTGAAAGCTGACTGATCAGCAAATGCAGACTGGTCAGCAAAAGCAGACTGATCAACAAAAGCGGACTGCTCATGGAACCCAGTCTGCTCTGGGAAAGCGGACTGCTCTGGGAAAGCAGACTGCTCTGGAAAATTGGTGGAATCCTGGAACGAGGAGGCCACTGCACCATTGTCAGGGAAAGGATTTGAATCTGTGAATGCAGCTGGGTCTGCTTCAAATCCAGCAGTGTCTTGAGGCATGGCGTCTGTGTCAAAAGGATTGGTAGATTGTTCTATATCATGGGTGGTCATATGAGAATGGTTGCATGGCAAGCAGAGAAAGAAAGCATAGAAAAGTCAGCTTAGGACTGTTATTATGTTCCTCACCAACCCGTCCTTACATTCTAATATCAAAAACACCATTTATATCTACAACAACCATTAGCAAATGTTTATATGGTAACAGTGCTAAATGCTGTAATAATACAGAAGTGAAAAATAGGTCTACATGGGGAGAATTGGTCAATTAAGCATCTAATATCTATCATTTACAAAAGTACTTGATCATGTTTACAATCAAACCAATGTTTTATCTGAATCACAGACCGTGCCATTCATATTAACAAAGTTATCTTTATGTCCAAAGGAAATCATTTCTTTCTTGATTAAAAAAATAATGGTAACGATCATAAAAATATGTTTGAATTGCCCTTTTTATCTTTTTTTTGAAGAATTGTCATTATATTTTGTAAACTAAAAGTAATAACTCTTAGAAACATATTTCTTAAGATTAAAAACATTGTAATGATTAAGTTTTCTGAGTTTTTTAGCCATCTAAAGAAGTAAAAATATCACAATAAAGTGTCTTTTCCTTAAACAATGTTTAGGAAAAAGTTTGCACTCAAAACAAGAGTGACAAAAACTCAATTATCAGCGGATAAGTAATCATGGTCTTGGTGTATAAACATGATCTCAATCTATGATTCAAGCTAACACTACTGCAAATCCTAAATACAATATACATCAAAAGTTATTACATTAAATACTGGCTATCTAGAGAGATTTAACAATACATAGTGAACAATCCTCTTTATAAACTTTAATGAATGGTATACATTCAGAGTTAATGCTGGTTTCGTCAGCAGCATCTATAATTGATGCTAGTTTCTTACTAGTAATGTACGTGATACAATGTACAAGTCGCACAAAAATCTAGTGTCGCAATTTGATGATCAATGCATATTGACAGAGCTATATATTATTGATCAACTCTCAAAGCACCATCAAATGAGATGTAACATTTCTTCCGACAATGTCAACAAAAAACAATCATGCAGGGCCCTATTATTAGTAAATATTGCCCGCATCCTGCATTTGTTTTTCCTATGTCCCAGGAATTCTAGCGCAAACTTTAGTGACTATGGATCACTCCTGACTGATGATAGCATACATGCTATTGACAAGAAATCTCCAACTTCATCCACTGCAGAAATTAATTTCTCGCTTTCATCTTTTGATAATGGTTATATAATTTTAAAAATGTATTGCTACACCTAAATGATGAAAGTGAGACTTTAAAGCTGATTTCCTGTTTTAATACATCAGCTTGCAAGTAAAATGCTACAATGCTCTTAATTTCTCAAACCATGTATCTACACAAGAATACAGGATGTAAATTGCATTTACAAACAATAGGACCCTGCACACTGGATTTCTGCTTAAATTGTCCAAGGAATTGTGGAAATTACTTTACCCTATCAATGACAAGGTACAATTTTTAACCTTTTTATGTAAGAGATTATACTATACTCTATAAACTTTAAAGTATGCAACAAGCAATAAGTCTCTGTTACAAGATCCAAAGAATATCCCCTGGTATTCTACAACATTGTGAACTGATGTTTATATATTATGTAAGAGACTAGCAATGATTGATTAGGATTGATTAAGACCCGATCACTGCATACTAATACATTTAGTACATGAATCTTTCATGATTTTGTTATTATTTTTTACCAATTTTGTTGCTACCAAATGGGCAAATCTTGAATATAAGTTCATTTGCATATTCAACATGATTGGGTGCTATGTTATGATTCGAAAAGTATGGACTAATTTATTTCCGCGTATGGTCATATTGGTTTATGTATGTTAATCAGCGGTTTGTTGCATACTTCAAGATTTATAGAGTATAGTAACCTGCATGTCAACATAAGAAGGTACCACTTGCAAAATTCACTACTAGTGTATTAGACCTAAGAAAAACATATCTAAATCAACGCTGGTATATAAATGTAGCATTAGTAAATCATTAAAGAATAATTGAAGTATTTTTCCAAATTGTTCATATCGTAAAGCATTGTATTATAGACCAATAATACTTGACAACATGTCACGACACTATTGACAAAATTGGTATCACTATTATTGATAGGTGGATACTAAGCAAGTTTAGGGTTAAGTTTTGAAAGAAAACAACCCATAAAATTTATAAGTAACTTTGACAAATATGTGTAACCTTTTGGGCAACTACTGGGAATAATGTACCAATATTTTGCAGAACTCACTGTGTAAATATCAAATTTATCACAAAACTTTAGTCAAACTACCAACAGTATACTTAGCTATCAATCTTGCGATGAAATTAAAGTCAACTTTGTGACATCAAAAAATGCTAAGTAAATAATGTCAAAATATGGAAAGCATTCAAAGTGACTCTTGTCATGTGAGTTCAACAAAGTAATATCTGCGATAGTTGTCATTTTTCATAAATTTGCATTACACACTATATTATGTCCAGTCTTGGGTCAGTGGCTCGTGAAATGGTTCTTCAGCAGGTGATGGTATCACCTGAAGAACTATTTCAAAAGCCTCTGATATACGGGAGAGATTTTTTGAGGGATATTCATTCATTCATATTCTTTATTCCATAAAAAATACATCAAAAATATAACAGTAATACAAAAAACAGACTTTATGGAGGAAAGAACTGGAAGGCCAGTAAGGCCTGAAATAGTTCTTCCCTGTTAAGCAAAAACAAAAAATCATAAGTTTCAGACAAATTAATATGCTGACAAACAATTAACTACCTGACAACACACTCATTCAAACAAGACAACACAAAGGACGTGCTCAAAGTGGTTTAGAATTTAGTTATAACTCTTAATCATATTTTGCTTTAGTTGGTTCCGAAATTGTTTTACACTTTTTGATTCTTTTATCTCACATGATAATGAGTTCCAAAGGAGAGGGCCACGTGATCGGATGGAATTGTCAGTAAATGATTTTTTATGAAAAGTGATGTTTAAATCATTCACGTGTCTTGTTTGGTAGTCGTGTATATCAGATCGTTTTTTAAAATAGTCGTTAAACGCTATAGGTAAATCATTAATATGATATTTAAACATAAATACGCCAAGTTCAAGGGTATATGTATCTGTAACAGTTAAAATGCTGTTTTTCGCAAAAAGAGGAGCTGTATGACTACGAAAGTGACTTTTAGATATTGTCCTAATTGCCCATTTTTGCAATTTGATGACTTTATCAAGATAAGATTTACAGGTTTTTCCCCAAATTAGAATTGCGTAGTTAAGATACGGTGATACTAGTGAACAATACAGGGTGTGGAGAATTTTGGTCGCCTGATGTTAAATAAATACAACATATGGCCGCCATTGCAGATACATCTTTTTTGCACACACTATCACCTTTCAGCTTGATGTGGGGTTGTGATGTAGACCTCCCTGCTAGTTGGAGGTGATATCTCCATATTTTGAAGATGTCCCCATTTTACGGGTCCTTCACAAGCATGTAATAAGTCAGATTCTCATATCTCATAGAGAATATGAATCACTAGCTTACAATAAGGTATACATCACTATCAGCTAAAGGGTGATGGCTTCAACTTGAACATCGGTTGTTGGAGTAAATAAAAATGTTTTGGATGTCCAGATCTAGGTATTAACTTGTGCTTTATCAACTCAGGTGTACTACAGACACTATATAGATAAAATCTCAGTGAGTCCTCCAATTGATTTTGCTACACAACTACAATAATCAATGGCTATAATTGTCTGACATTTAAATATAAAAGAATTGGGTATAAGCTATGATTATATATGATATGTAACTAAATGCATTCCAGCTAAATTACTTTTAAACTGCAACAAATAAGTCATGAAACAAAAACTAATCAAAATAAAAGAACTCCACACGAATCTACACCAAATCAACAATTATTCAGAATTCATGAAGACCACATGGAAATACAGAAAAGAAATACGAGAAAAATGAAACAGGGATACACAAAACCAAAACAAGCAACACCCACTTTAAAAGAACCAAAATCTAGACAGGCTAAAAGTCAAATAAAACAAAACAAAAAATTTGGACATTTTTTATAACTTAAATGAGTTATGCCTCATTCTTTAACATTTATCTATAAATTGTTAACATCTTTGAACTTTTTTTAATGAAACAATGATTATAACATTTTGGTAAGCTTGTACAGAAATAAAAAAGGTTTGCCACATTTTTATGATTTGGCTAAATTTGCACACTAATTCATAACATACATCAGAATATTTTAACTTTCAAAATAATATTTTGCTATTTCAACAATATTGACAGTGTGCTACCATTAACTATCAAAAATTATTCATCACCAAATAACATTATCTGTAAAAGTACAAGTAAGATATTTTTGGATCAGAAAATGTGTTAATTATTTTATTAATTCAATAAAGCTTTATTTCTCTTGTAAATTTAGATGTTCAGATTTTAGGTACTTTTTGACTGGAATTCTGGAGGCGGCCTGGTCAATATCAACTCCTGTTGAGAGGCTAGAAAAGGTTGTTCACAAAAATAAACCATAACAAACAAGCATGAGTTTCTGATATGGAAGCACAAAAAAAACCACTTGGCAACTCTTACCTCAAATCAACAAAAAAACTTTAACGTAACAATATGGAGTATGTATCTATCAAAACCCAAAGGTTGACTGCCTCAAAACCATCTTTACATGCAGATGGAAACCAACGAAAAATAGCCTACACACACAATCATACAAAAACACCCCAACACACATAGAAACACAAGACAACCAGTAAATACTTGTAGGCGTTCCTCCTCCTGCCCCAAAGGGTTCAAAGGTATCGACATAACTGGCCGGGGCCGACACACTACCTTCGCCTGCGCCTTTCATAGGGACGGGCATTGGAAGGCTTGATGCTGGACGGGTGATCCACGTATGACATGCATTAAGATAAGACAGTTGGAAAACGTGTAGAGAGTGTTATGGTACATATTTACAGGTGGTCAATATTTACAGGTGCCCAATATTTACAGAGTATATCAGGTGCCACAGGTTTAAACATACTGCATTTTGAATACCAGTATTTTCTAATAAAAAACAATTTAAAACCTTTGCAAGCCTTTGATTTGCTGCTGAATGGAATCATGAGTGAGAGATCATCAATTATAAATGGTTCTTCTTAAAGTTGTTGATGTTATTCCATGTGTAAAGGAAAATCCAGAGTGCAGGGCCCTATTGTACCCAGTTACTAGATTGATTTTGTCCAAGGAATTACAGCATAGACTTCAGTACAAAAGTTGGTGCCGCTTCTGTATCAGTTGTGTGTCACGCATTCCCCCTTATTGTAACGGTTTGCTTGGAATGTTACAACATAAATTCCAGCTATGTTCTTTTTGAAGTGATATTTGTAATTTTAACAGCATTGTTTAGGCTTCATTGAACATTCTGAATTTCAAACAAATCTTACTCTCAAGTTGTAATTACCACAGGTTATGTTTTTACTCTAACTTTTACACCCAAACACAGATTGACACAAATTTAATACCATATCAAAGAGGAATAAACAAGCTGTCAACCGATATTAGTAACTAAAATTTGACAATAGGAACCAAAATGTGCCTATTGATGCGTCGCGTCACATGTGTGTGTGAGTGGAAAAAGAGACCACTTCCAAATATAAACAAGCTTTGCAACAGGTAAAAGCAATAAAAAGACTTGGAAACCAGAGAAAGAATACTCCTAAATATATCATACCTTAAGTTGTTGTTATCATACCTTAAGTTGTAACAATTGATTCTTCAAAATTAGTAAAAAGACACCCCTATTCAGTACATCATGAGGTACCTACCATTGGCTGATCCCCATGCTTGCGGTGCCCCCATGGCCGGGTGGGACATCTGTGCTTGCTTCACAGCCATTGGAACTTGGGGAGTCAAACTCATAAGATCGTCTAATGCTGAACTTGCTTGTTGATTATTTGCTGAGGTGGAAGAAGAAATTAAAACTTTTTTGAAAATATCACAATGTCATAAATTGTATAAAAAGAAAAATGAACTTATTGTTTGTGGACATACTGTAAAGCATGAAAATTTCGCTAGCATTTTAATTTCGCTAATTTCCCTAGTATCACAATTCGCTAAATTAAAATGCCGCTAAAATAATTGTTAACATAGCACTGAATAACAAGATCATTCAAATTAGTGAAATTAAAATGCACCCAAAGAGTGAGGGTTTCCAAATATGCTAAATTTTAATGCCGTGAAATTAAAGTGCTTTACAGTAAGTGAACACATACCATAGATTTGGAGGGGAAATACCAGACTCCATATACAGGCCTGTGTAATAGTGTTGTCAGCCATGGAGCTCAAATTGGGGGTATTCGGGTACAGTCAGTAAAGCCAAAATCAACATCGGGCAAAGAGATTCAGATGCGCATACGGACAAACCACACAAATAATACTTTATGATTGCAAATGATGTGTCAAACTGTACAAAAAGCATGTGTTTGTGTTTTCAATATTTACGCAAAATGGCAAGATGCGATGTATCATTGGCAAAAACCTGAATTTTGATCCCCACGCTGGAATTAAAATGATGCCAAGTCTGATATCTCCCCTCCAAATCTTTGACACATACTCAAAGTTATGAGCATAGATGCAGAATGTAACCACCTTAAATATATATGCTTGCGAGGGAAGTCACTATGACAGTGATACCATCCACATGTTCATAAATTCAATCCACAAACAATAGGCTTTGTGTCCAAAGACTTGCATTACCAATCCCTCACATTTTAAATCTTTACCAAGAACACTTCACTCCAACGGGAAGAGTTATTTGCAAATTTTGATTTTCATGCATAGATATTGATATTCATGCATAGTAAGGGACATTTCACTCTACATTTCAGCGAACAAATCTAAGCAAGTGCAGCAAGTGAATGGCTGTTGAGCAAGCAAATGCCTTTAGACACAAAGCCTTCATAACATTTCAAAATTCTGAAGTTTTGGTCTGATCAATATAGCAGGGCCATTCTTTTTCAATGTCACAAAAAGTTGCATGCATCTTTACTTGAATTTGAGCATGTTTATAGCTTTTGTTACCAGTCATTAACAGGACAAGCATGCTGTGACCTTCCAACATTAGGCAACAGATTTGCAATCTGCTTTTTAGATTTAACCTAGTGACTCAGACAAGTTGGCAAGCACTGCAAAAATGTGTTATTTGTATGATTTCATTCAAGCATGTCCTAAGTGTACCTATTATCAGATGCATTTCCTGATAGATGTTTGGTATTTTAAGAATATTTTGGTTCAGATAGGATCATTTTATCATTCTTAAGATTGTGCAACTATTGAAAAAAAATGATCCCTAAACATAACGTTTTTGTGCTATTTGTGACCATCAAAAGAATGGACTAGCAATAGGTTTAAGTATGCTTGCCTGATAAGCTTTGCATATTATATGCACTGACTTTGTTTAGTTTAGTTTAATCTTTCTTTATTCTGGATAAAAACTCTTTCAATACATAAGTACTGGTCTCCCAAGAGGTCCAGAAAATATTTAAACAAATTATATACATGTGTTCAATGTGAACAATAATTATGATATGAAGAATGTTATAAAATATGCACAACAATTTTACCTGAATATACAAGGAAAAATAATAAAGAAAAATTACATATATGTATTTAAAGCACTTTTAAAGTCATTCAAACTCATGTTCAAGAAGTTTGTGCGAATATCAACAGGAAGACCATTCCATAGGGAAGCAGCCCTATACTTAAAAGCCCTTTTTCCAGCAGAGTTGTACCATGGAGGCACAATAAGGATGTTACCATGCTGACTTCTTGTATTTTGGATATACAATAGAAGTTTACATATTTAACCACTGTATCAAAGCAATTTTGAATGCATTTATTAATGACATAACTATCTATAGGCCTATATATAAGTCTGCTGTCAAAACTTGTTTTATTCTGAGTTCACAGTGGAGGCGGAACTTGTAGGCTGATTTAATAGCGCTTGTTTCGGTGCTAAAGCATCAAAAATGTAAAGTGCGTTATCTCATCTTTTTCATGTTTTGAAAATTTGCCGCAAGCATGACAAGCAAATATATCAAATTGCTTGTCGTTTTGTAAACTAGAAGTCTTGAACAGCTTAGATTGAATTCAACATCAGTGGGTCAAATATGCAAACTAGTCATTAAGGCAGTATTGATTGCAAAAAAGTAGCCATCTACTGTAGCTACAATAACAAAGTGATAGCTACTTTGAAGATATAGCAACACTCCATTTGGATGCAAAACATTTGTAAAAGAGCGCGACTACATCAAGAGATACAAATTATGAATGCTGAATGTTCTATTAGAGGGTTGGTAGTTATCTAATGTTCTAGTGGCATGCATTTAGAGCATTATTCAAACTTGAATATATCAAAAAGCAAGACAAGTAGGGTTCAAGCAAAAGGGGACCTGTAGAAACATAGTTCACAATTTGTAGGATCTTTATAATCTTTTTAATCCATATAATGATGTTGTAGTTCAAAATTCATATGATCCTCAATATTGATCCCATATAATGATGACATATAGTTCATTATTTCTATGATTGTGTAATTAGGTAACAGCTAAGAGAGCTCTTTAAAGCATGACATGCAAGTTATGTTTGTTATTTGCAGTTTCATTGGAGTCTTACTTTTATGCCAACTTTTGTCCATATAGATAAAATAATTTTGATCAATAGCTTTTTGAAAAACAGCAGAAACTTTTGGGGTTAAAAGCTGGCATGCGTGCAATAGCGGTTAAAAATAGGTTGCAAGCAAGTTGTTAAATGAAGCATCTCAAACCTAAATCCCCTTTTCATTCCATTTTGGTCCAGGGTAAGATGCATATAATCCATACCAAATGGTTTTGAACTACCTGAATCCATTGATGCTTAACCTCACAAACTCCTTCTGACACAGATGTCAAGTGGGTACGTGCATTCTCTTCAATGCAAGGGATAACAAACTTGTGGTGAGGAGGTGTTACCATCACCTCACCATATAAATGACAGAAATGAGGTCTGGCACAATTTCTATGAAAATGACATGGGCCCTGTCTATAAACTAAGCAAATACAGGCTGTTCCTCTTTTTTTACTACCTCCTATCTAGGCATAACCAACTATACACCATGCAACAAAGACCTTTTTCACATTGCAAAACGATCCGATACATGACAAAACATGGCCACATCAATCAATAACTTACTACTTGAAACCCCAAATAAATCGGTATTAGTTGTGGTATAATTAGTTGCAGGGGTGGACGATGATGTCATAAATGGATTATTACTAGGTTGTGATGCTGGCGGCAGCGGTGCAGCACTCTGGGTAGTCTCCGCCACAGCCACTGGCTGTGCTTGTTGCTGCTGGGCAGCTACAGCTTCTTTAAGTCTCTGCTCCTGTGGAGAAGATAATAAATAGTGTTATTGTTTTTATTATTCATATGTGTGGAAAATGAGAATGTTGATGATCGATTGTTTTGGTATATCCTTTCACATAGAAGAATTTGTTTAATTTTATTTTACTTCTTTGGTGGGGGATGAAAAGAGTCAAAAGTTAATCTTTCCTCATTCAAACTTGGGATGCTTTTCCAGTCTTGTAGACTAAAAACAAGTTTTAGTGGCTTTATACAAGTAAAACCATTTTTAAAAAGTTTTTCACCAATTTTGGTTCATGTTTCTTTCAATTTTAATTTCACTCTCACTCTCACATTTTTCTACTTAAACTTTTCCTTTGTCTCAATCTTCTTCTAAAATTTTTCTCCTGTCATCTTGTCATTTTCAATTCTTTTTCCAATCGTTTGTTGGTCATTAATTGTTACAAGGACAAAAAACTTGATGCATTGCCAAATCCATGCAAACTGTTGTTGAATTACAAGTTTCTTGCAACATTTGTCAACATCTTAACTTCTTGGCAGACTCTGCACAATTACTTTATGCATAATAGTTTATAAATAGCATATGTAGCAGTATGATTCTAGCATACACATACATGTATTTTAATGCAATTTTACTGGCTTCAGGCAAGCAGAAGGCACATATCAATGGGCTAAGCTTATTGATGTTCCAAATCTATGAGGGTCATCAGTAAGTTTGTGGCCTGAGGTAGAAGGAGATGGCTATGCAGTTTTAGTTGATATGTAATGTAGTTCACTTCAATTGATGAATATTTGGAAAGTTTCATGTAAATATCTGCTTTAGTCTTTACTTTATTGACACTTAAAACCTTGTTAGAGGTTTCCCAAGTTTAGTAAATGAGCAATTCAATTCAATCCAAGTTCATTTCCATACAAATTTTTGACACCCTTTCTTCGTTGAATTTGATGGGTATAGCACCTAGGAGAAATATTTTAAGGTTAATGCATGTCTGATATGTTAAGCACCAAAATGTGATAAAAATTAACCATTGTGAAACCAAGAACTCGCATAACAGACAGCCAGCCAGATACTAAAAAGACTTTGAAAAAATATGGGTCTGGGCATTTTTTGTTACAAGCATGCACCCATGCTAGATCAAGTCCCTATAGGGTAAGCTTTCACACCAGAGGCGGTGCTAAAAATAAAAATCATTTTCAAGGTCATTCTTGGGGTAAAAACCCCATTTTGGGGGCAAAAATATGATTTTTCAGTTTTTCATGTATCTTATATCTTTGAATGATACTTTATCAGAATACATCAAGTAAAACTTCATTTGATGTATATTTTTGGCAATATTAGCAAAATAAGAAGACAAAAAACAAAGAAAATAATGACTTTTTTAAATGTAAAATGTTATTTATTTCAAAATTATTGTATTAAAAAATACATTTAAATTATTCAACAATATCTTTACCCCATTAGACTTAATTGGAACCATGCTAAACATGTTAAACAGTTTCTTGGATATTGCAATGCTATAAATAGTAATATATTAAGGTCAAGTTCAACTTTAAAGCTGCATTCACTCATGTGAACCATTATAGCTGGATTTGCAAAAATACATGAAAATAAGATGATTTTGGTCAATACTTTAATAAAGACGGGGAGTTTAACATTTATGTCCACAGTTAATTGGTTAATGGTTTCTGTCGTTATAACAAATGACAAAATCTTTCTCCAAATGAGATCACATTCATGTTTCAAATCCAAAATGGCTGCCAACATGGTTCATAAAAAATTGCCAAAAAAAAGGTTTTAAAATGCCTAATGATAATGGTTTGAAATGCCCAATACCATACATAATGAAAAGTTGCATTTATTCTAATTAGTCACTGGAAATTAGCTCTTGGAGGGCTACAAAACAAACACTTTACCCTAGTTTATGTTGTTAAAGGTGTAGGTTCCAATCATATTCTCATCCCCCAGGGCTCAACCGGAAGTAGTATATTTTTTGTTGAAGCCCAAAATTTTTCTGATTATAAATCGAAAATTTCACTTCCAAATTCATTATAGTTTTAGAGATATGGCATAAAATGTAAACTTAATTGGTATACCTATTTCCTATTTCTTATGTATTTACATAACAGCCTAATCCCAAGAGTTGCATACTTTCTTTTGCCTCTGGAGAGTAAATAAAAAGCAACCTAAATGTTAAATCTCACAAAATGCTTTTCAGGGGTCAAGATCAATTAGTTAAAACTAAATATACATGTTGAAATAGGAACCTACAACTTTAACATGTATAAAATCAAAATGGTAGTGATAAAAAGCCCAAAATAACCACAAAAGTATACATTTTTTGATTGAAAATGAGTTAACAGTTCAACATTAAAACAACATTTAGATTTTCAAAATAATCAGTAGAATGTGGCTTTAAAGGTTGCAACTGAGAAATTTATGGGCAAATTATGATGTTCATAGGCTTCAACTTCAGAAGGGTACCCAAACTACTGGTATACGGCTCAAAAAGGCTACAAATACAATGGGGTTGTTTTTTTCAATTTAGAAATTTTTGCGGCCATTCTAACCCACCCAAACTTAAGATTGTTTTTAACAGACTCACCATCAGGCAAGTTTAGAACTGTCAAGATCAACCTTGTTATGCCCTGGGAAGGCTGCTCAAAAGAAAAGTTGTATTCATGCACATCAGAACACTTTAAACTAGGATCCTAAATTGCATAATTATTGTTGATAGCAAATTGGACCCCTAATAGCGTTAGATGGTAAAAATCGCACCCCCAAAATGGCACATTGGGGCACACGATGATCTTTTATAACAAATTAGGTACCATATCAAAGAGTTAATACATTTGAAATTGTATGTTAATTTAAATGAAGCCAATAAATGACATTATAATTCATCCACTGACTTCAAGAAAACCCGAGTTCTAGATCTAGCCCGATCCTTTTTTTCAGGGTAGGTAGTAACTGGCTTTCTAGATCATTGAACATGGTAGTTATATACCTCTATATGTGATGGCTCACCCCGAAAGGGGGAACTTTGCAGATGATATCAATTTCATCTGTTACAGCATTTTCTAAGCTTTAAAATGACACCTTGTTGAAATTCATCAAGGCGATCAAATGTTACAACAGAAAATCTGCTGGAAATTCTTATTATTTTCTTTATTTTTCGCTGCCTATTTTCATCAGTTTCTCGAAAAGTGTTCTGTCGCAAAGTCCCCCTTTTCGGGGTGAGTCATCATATATTGGTTTGTATCTTCTGAAAAAACAAGGGTTCTATGAATCGAAATAGGTGAAAATTAAACCTTTTACGTCATTTTTATAATGAGCACGCCTACCACTTTGAGCATGTTGAGCGCTCTAATCTCCCGGACCTATTCACGTTGCAACTCCTCATGCAATACCCCTGCGGAAAGCAATTGGTGGCTTCTAGACAAAAGTTGATATGACTACTTTTTTCCTTTACATCACAGAAGAACGGTCCACAAAGCTAAGTTACCTCATCTATAGTTTTCAATGTTATTGTTTTTTATTATTATTTTAAGATAGAAAAAAAGAAAGAAAATTAAAATGGCAGTTCTAAACTTGTCTAAACTTAAAAAACAACAACCAAGTATACATGATGAGCACCCGTTTTAAACGCCTATCCTATTATTGTAACCCACTGTG
>JXSR01S073163.1:86153-99118 GCA_000969725.1 Ophiothrix spiculata
AACATGTCTACACACCGCATGATTCTTATAAAGGTCATTTATAATGAAGGAAAGGGCAAGGCTTTACAACCATGCAAACTAGGATTAGATGATAAGAGGATATATTGTGTGTATCCCATCATACATTGCTTCCTGTGGGATTGCTTGTATGGGAATTTGTAAGTAGTTCATAATCTTACAATTTTTCATCACTAACTTCTTGCATGATTTCCTATACAAATAATTCAACAGGAAGCAATGCATGATGGGAAACACACAGTATCTTCTCTTTTATGACTGGTCTACAAAAGCATCTTGATAAATTCTGGAAAATTCATTTCATCGTTGTTTGTACGGATCAAATTTGCACCAAAACATTTTCTTAAGCATATAATAGGAAACGGGCAAGTTTAGGATCTACGAAAGGATACAATACCCAACAATTTGGCCTTAAAGCAGTAATTTATTGTGATTGACATAACAAACCACAAACTAAAATACAAATACAGAACAGGGCAGGGGTAGACTTTACTTATATCAGCCCTTAAAGACAATACATAAATATCACACTTAGAAAACAAAATGAAATGGGTTCAATGATAATTGTAACTAAAATAAATTGAATATATATGATGAATGTATGAAAACAAAATGAAAAACTTCCAGACAACTTTAAAACATCAATACATTTTTTAAAATATAAACAATAATCTTAAAGCAAAATCAGGAAGAGATGACTGAGGTTCATGAGGGGTAAAAAACAAACAAAAACAAAAGGATAGGTAGTGTTATGCCAATCAACAAAAATTAAGGCCTTATGTATGGGTATGAAAATGTATGCCACACAAATAACAGTTTTTTATGGCCTTATGTATAGAAAAGCACCAATCAGTCTTACCTGGTCCTAGGTTTATGCAAATTGAAACAGTGACCAAAAAATCCAGATTTGGATTAATGTAAGAAAGACAAAAAAGTCATCTATTAAGAAATCTCAAGCACTGGTTATACTTTAACATAAGGCATGTTTCTACTCAGTACACTTTAACCTTTTTAACATTGGGTATCTTCTAAGTTATATGATTAATTTAAAACACAGGACTGTGGAATTGGCTGTTATGGAAACAATATCAAAGATATTATGGGTATTATATTTTCCTAACTAAATGTGTATAGCATAATACAAATTCAGGACACTTAGCCAGTTCAAATGTTCTGTCCGTGCAGAACAATGCATTTTGTAATCAATAGTAAAATATTTTGTTAACCCATTACTTATTCTATTCACTGGAGTCAATAAGTATTCGCTGACAAAGTGAAAACGTCATATCCTGGTTACTGGTTTACGCTTTGTTCACACTCAGTTGGCTACCCATTGAGTATGTGTTGTGATCATTTTGATCGTGGTTCAAATTCCAATAAGCGTGAACCAGTCACTTGGCAACTATTGATTTTGATGTCACACTTTGTCAGCGAATAGATAATCCCCACTTGAGAAATTACAATCCTTAACAATCCTTTTGTGTTTACACGATAAAAAGCACAACTAAAACCTCTAAACGTTTTTGCTTTCGTCAAAGACAATAGCCTATCCTATACTTTGATTGACAGGCCTCTTTTGTGCGGGAAAATTAATTCGATACTTCTTTTGTCATTTACGATTTAGTTTACAAATGTAAACTAAATCCTTTATCCTTTAATGAGATAACTTACGACAATCTTGAACAGTCTAACTGTTTAGTAATGCCAGTAGGCAAACTTGGGATTTTTTCCTTCAGGACCCAGTGCACTCTTAACAATGTGAGATTTGCACAAAGAGTAAATGTCATACTTCGTTAACAGCATTATGTATATACCAGATAAGTACACTATCTTCATTCAGCATTTACAATCTTTAAGAAACTAATACTTGTAATTTAAAAATTGCAACACATGTCCTCTTTTTGGCAGAGGTTTCTCAATTTACTGTTTCTTTAATCCCTAATATAATGAGTAAGTATTCCTCCTTATATAACAGCTTTAAAAACAACAGCAAGTTTAAAAAAATCTTTTATATATAGTGCAGTATACTTTCATTTGGAGATTTTCAACACACTGTTGATTTTGAACATGCTATAATATCTAAAGAATCATTTGTCTCATTTGTGCTAAGAATTTCTGTGTTGATATTTATGTTTCCATATGGCTAATGATCCAAAGGATCAGATTCCTGTTGAACATCAGTAATATTTGTCGCAAGGTCATTATATAGGTTACAGTATTTTACATATAAGACCAATTTACTTACTGATGGACTGTTCAGAGTTCCAGTGATTTTGTCTACAGATATGGAATCTTCACATGAGCTACAAGTAGTGCGCTTTAAAATCTAAAGACTACATATCGGTATATGTCCAAGAATGCCTTTCAATGAAACTGTTTAAATTCTCAACACACCATTATTTATTACTGGATGAATAAAATCATACTTCTTTAGATCTAACATAGAGTTCCTGTACACTTACTTTTAGAGCAGCTAACCGTTCCTTTTCTTCTTCTAAAGCCCTCTGCTTTTCTACTTCATCTACTCCAGCCATTACAGATGAAAATGCATTTACAGTTGATGTGATTAAAGCTGGTCTACTGTAATAATGGTAATAACAAATTTTACGATCAGTATTGACACACAAATATTGACATTTTATTGAAACTTTTAAGTATAAGGGATAAAACGGAATTCCATTTCCCTTTTCAAGTGATAAGACAGGACTCCAGAATTTTATATTCCTGTCAAGAGATCAACACACTTCCATCACAGCACGACCTTTTTCCGATACACATTCAACATGTATGTAGGTTAATACCAGTTCAGAAACACCAAAAGAGTCTTTAGCCGTATTCGAGTTATATTGAATTACAAATTCACTTGTTAGTAAACAGTTTAAGTTGACTTTAGTCATCTTTCAAAAAGTTGCCTAACATCAAAAATTAACTTGCTAAAAATCAAAATCGAGTTGGTGAGTTAATGCAACTAAATTATTGACGATTTTCCACATGTCTGAATACCCGTTTTTGCGATGAAGTTGTACTTTACAGGGCACATGACCTGAATTGAAGTTGAGTTCATTTCAAATTTTGAAATTAAAATGAAACTCAACATCGACTTCAACACGGTATAAGGGAAGCGTATGGGAACCAAGGGCGTCGCTCAGCAGATTCACACCCTGGAGTCTCAGTGCTCGATGATTAAAGAGCAACTAAAATTCTGCATTATTACATCTCACAAATATTTAGGAACTAATCATGCCCATTCATTGGCCAGTCATAAGCTAATGCTAGTTTTGACTATTTCCCTACAACCTCATCGCACAATCACAATAGAGGTGTATTGAAACAATTATAAGTACTACATGGTTATATTGGTGAAGTAGGCAATCTATATATCTCTCGGTACTGGCTATGAAATTATTATCCATCGCCTTACGTTTTCAGGTTCAGCGTCACATATCAAGTATTTCAGGAAGGATAAATCACACTGCTTCAACTCAAACCATTCACTATTTATATATTATTCAACCTACTTGGAAGTTGGTGTTGATGCTTTCTTTCCTTCTAATGCCAGCAGATGCTGTTCAAGAGCTTCTAACAAACTACTTGGAGCCTGCAAAAAGATTATAGACAAAAAATAAATCAAGGAATCCTGAAAATCTCAACCTTAATATTCTTTTAGAAATTCCACTTCAAACTATGTGATGTTAGTAAATGAAATATATGATAATTTGTCAAATTGTTAGCCGTTTCGAAAATCTGTCACTTCGTTGCATATGGCTTTGGCAAATGATACGTTGCTGCAACTATTCACTGATGTGTATCACTTATACAATGTTGTTTTTTGTAGACTCTTGACATGGTTGTCACATTGCTACGATGACATCAATTTTGATCAGTTGCAATTTCAAAACCGAAAACAACCAATAAATTGACTACCATGTATTGTTGCAACAATCCATTTCCAAACCATATGACAACTTTGAACAGCTACAATATGACGGATGTCACAGCTAGACTTTTGACACATGACTTGTGGCAAATGCAGAGTTCCAGTAATTTCATTCGAGACATTGCTCTACATCTACCGATGCACAATCTTCAAATTTTAAAGCACACTACTTGTAGCATGTATAAAGACTGCGTATCTGTAGATTTCATGTAATGTATTTCAATGGAATAACTTGAACTCTGAAGGCGCTATAAGTGATTCAATACTCTGGAACTGGCTTCCTTGCATGGTGGTGGTCATGTCATTTTCAGCTGTTTTTCCCAAACATAAAAAAGTATCTGTTTACTAACTATCACATTTATTATCATTTGGACAATACAGAGACATGTTCCCCTCACCAAAAACATATGCAAGTCTCCAACAATGCATGAGTCCCAACATAGAAGCCATATTATGGTATAACATGTGTGTCCTTCCGCAGCAAAAGGATGCAGTTTTCGGCTCCCAAATGTTGCTCATTGTAGCATAGATCTGATGTTTACATTGATATGCTACAACAGGTAACATGTGGGTGCCAACAACTGCATCTTTTTGCCGTGGTGGGACACATATAGCAAAATTTGATTTCCCATTTATTATAATACATAACATGGTCTCCTAAGGATTATGATAATATTTGAGCAAAAAATTATGACCATGATGTTGCATAATCCTGTTAGGCTGCGATCACATAGAACTATACTATTCGGGTATACGGTGCACGATTTTACTTGGGCAAGCGTATAGATTCAATCAAAAACATGTGAATATGATGCTACTGGGTCCCATAAGAGGGCACTATTCAAAAAAAAAACACCAAAAAACATACCAATAGCTCGCAGTGCCTGTATACTATATAGCCATCGAAAAGCGTATAGCGAATACTTCTATGTAATCGCAGCCTTAGAAACAATATTCTCGACATTTAAATGAATATGCATTGATCAAATTTCGAAACTTTTTGGGGGATTTGATAATTATAATGGTTAGAAATGAACTATTCTACTGATGGCATGGTTGTGATACAAAAAATTTACTCAAAAGTTAGCCATTATTCAGACACTTGTGTTCACATTTAGAATTTATGAAACTCTTCTCTTTCATATGAAAAAGTATGAAGGTGATGGAAAGAGAAATTCTCTGCTAGCTTTATTCAGAACTTATTTGTGCGAAATCACAAGTTCATATGTGTAGTATATGTTAGTCATTCTAGAACCTGTTAAGAATATACTGCATGCAAATATGTTCCAGCATAACCAATTCTAGCAATATATGTTCAGCTATACTATGCTAATTGTGAGCTATAATACAAAGCACTGCACGCACAACCATGTGACCAGCTGCATTTAACATTCCCATTATAACAATATAATAAACAGGTAATGTCAAATTCAAACTAGTCTCAATATTCAAAACCAAATTTAGTTTGCTTTTCTTTTAAAAATTGTCAAATTATTTCTTCTTAAAGGAAACAATGTTAGGAGTGTTAAAATGCAACCAGTCACTATTTGGCATACCAATGCATGAAGCTGAAACCTTGCTCAGAACTCCTCCATCACAAAAAATCATTATCGATGATGATATTACCATTAATATAACTTCAATACAATTTCAAGATCAATACCAAACAATCAAGTTTTTCCATTCACCATGCAATAGTTAGAATTTCAGCCGATACCATAGCACGAATTGGATAGTTAAGCTGTCTTGATATCCTACTGACTTTGTGGAATTTCCCACCACAACAATTATTTAAATATGACCACAAGTTATATATATAATTTTTCAATTTGAGGAAGAAATAAAAAGCCAAT
Source organism: Ophiothrix spiculata (assembly GCA_000969725.1). Lineage (NCBI taxonomy): Eukaryota > Metazoa > Echinodermata > Ophiuroidea > Amphilepidida > Ophiotrichidae > Ophiothrix > Ophiothrix spiculata. Next base: position 91,962 of record JXSR01S073163.1, read on the forward strand.
TTTGGCTTTCATCTTCATGCTTTTAATATCAATATCAAATGCTGCTATTTATCTTTCTTCAAATTGCAAATAATTATATATCAGGTATTTTTGCGCATTTCTTAAACAGATTCAGATTACATTGCTCACTTTGTGCATTAAATGTATATACAATATAAACACAATTTTCTTGTGCAAAATTCATTCACAAAAACTGAACAAGGCTTTCAGCTTGCATGCAATTTAAAATGCACACCCAGTAAAATATCAAAACATATAACTTTACAAACTTTTTATCATGAATAAATTGAAAAAAGTTTGCAAAGTTACAAGTCTTGAAGTATATTTCTGTTAAAATTAAGTTGATTCCTTGATTAAATAAATAATTTAAAAAAGAGTGACAAAAGAACAACTCACATTTCTATATTCAATAGGAATATCCATAAACTGAAAACATCAAAACAAGGTGAAAAAGTCACATAAATGCATGCAAGCTAGCTACTGTGTATATGTATCCACCATCAAATGAGGACAAGCAGGATTTTTTGCATTACGGAAATGTGGACGCACAGCAAACCGTGGACTATCATATTATTATTTGCCAATGTCTACCAGTTGCAATCAATCAAAAATTGTTATTTACAGCAAGCTGTTGGGCACATGTTGAAGGTTTGCAACAACATCAGTATAAAAGTTGGCTGGAAATGACACCGTATGCAAACCTTCTACCAGGGTGACGTCCTCAGTTGAGAGAAGTTGCATTACATCCGCGGTAAAAAGAATCACTAATGAAAATGTGTGTCCTCATTTGGAAGGGTTATAAACCTTGTCCTCGTTTGGAGGTGGTTACAGACAGTGTGTGTATTGTGTGTGTATATGCAGTGTTTCAACAACTTTTCACTTAATTAAAGAGATTACCTTTGCATGTATAATTTTAAACATAAGCACAGTTTAATCACCATTGGCCATAATGCAGGGAAAATACCTTGAGAGTACAATAGATTTCCAAGATTAGCATAGAGCTAATTTTTAATCTAAAAGTATACCTCTGTTTGTAAAGTGAAAACCATGTACTCCACAGTACTACACCTGTACTTTGTACTATGTGCACTGCCTTTGCCTTTGGGACCAGCTCGGTTCACATGCAGTGGTACTCCTATTGCACCTGCAGTGGTACTCTCTGCATTTTGGCCATGGGTTTCTTGCTGTGTAAAGTTTTATAATTAGCTTCAAAATTTAACTGGTCTTGCCAGCAACATGGAGCACTAGCAGACCAATTGAAAGAAAAAGCCAAACATATGTGAGCAAGTCAATATGGTCTCATTAAAAAAAAATATTTTTGACTTTCTCTATAGACCGTGAAAATTCTCCTATCAATGAATTCACCCACCTTCTTGTTATATAGAATAAACCACTATAGAGTGAATCATTTCCTGTTAGTGTTTTTTATCCAATTAAAGTGCAGAATTGCAGAAATTACAAGAAACGTCTCACAGATTGTAAATTTTGTGCAATATCTAATATAATAGCTATTTTCATTTATGCACAGTACTTCTTGCAAGAAATCAGTAGCCTTAGGCCTAAAAAAATTGTTGACTTGCCCTTTCTGAACAACCCACATTTTGCAAAAAATAGAGTTGCCTTTTCTTTTCTTTTTTTTAACTTTTGCCTACCCCAACAGTGGTAAAGATGGTGAAAATAGCATAATATTTGGATTGAGTTTTCAACAATATTTACAAAATGTTATACATTTGCATGAAACAAACATAAATCTTGAATAAATAAAACAAACAACATATAATATATCTTACAACAGTTTATCTTGACCAATTTTCAAAAAAGGAAAAAAAATCTGAACCATCAACCATCAATTTCACCATTAAAGGGCAAGTCAAATTTTTTTTTAATTTTAGGCCTTATGCATTAAACTATTGATCCTAGACAATTTCTTCCATAGCACTTAGATCTAATGTATCAACACTAGATTAGTGTTCAAAATACATTTTGGCCGAGAAATGTTCTTGCGATATGCAGAAATTTGCAAGTATAAAAGGAGACCATAATGACCGTTAAACAGTAGCAATTAATTGAAAGTAAATAGAAACTCAACCGATAAGGTCTATTACACTGAAACTGAACTGCCTGTAATAAATACCAGGTGACCTATATAAATGCGATACTCAGCGATTGCATTGGCTGGCATCACTAGAGTCTAGTCTTTCAGCACTGCCTATACTACATTGTTTGACTCATTGAATTATGACGCATTCTGGGACTGAAGTCAAAACAATTAAAGTACCAGAATTTATACCAACAGTATCTGACTCACAAATAAAACTGCTAATTAAAAAAAGGCTAATTAAAAAAAGGCTTTTTAATACATGGAAATGCAGGGATTTATAGTGTTTTATATACCTCATATATAGATTTATGTCCTCTGATTGGTTGAAAGTGAGGGCTTGGATTTAAATAGGCCCTATAAATTTACTATGCCCGGGGCATATTTTTCACTAGGCCCGCTCAATGTATTTTGCGCCATGTAACTTGAAGCTTCATCCGCGCTACTAAGCATTCATGGTCAAACACGAGCTGTGTAAGTGCGGAAGCTAGTTATCTTGCTTGCACAATATGGGGCAGTCGGCATTGAAAGGAAAAACATATCGTAAATTATGATCAGGCGTATTAAGTGCTAAAATGGTTCTCTTAACCAACCAGATAACAAAAATCTATATATTCGGTAAATAAAACGAATATTGACTGCTTTTTGTTCGGGGTACGGTTAAAATTATATCCCCTCGTTGATCTCAAAACCATGAATATTTCGCTTCGGACATGGTTTTCGAGATCACCTCGGAGAAATAATTTAAGAGGGGAAAGCACGTTACTCAATTTTACGTTTTTGCAAATTTATTTTGTACCATAACTTTTGAATAAAGTGCTTAAAGTTAATAAAAGTATACATTTCCAGAAAGGAATTTTCACAAGAAACATGATGGTGATGTTGATTTTTGACCTAAAATCACAAAAAACACATTTTTTGGCCATTTGGGCTTCCGGACAAGCTAAAAATAACATTTTTTTAAAAATGACCTTTGAATGGGAATTTTAATTCAAAACACCCAATCGGATGTTGCGTCTTTTTCACTTTTTTGGATTTGGGCCAATTTTTTGATTTTCATGCCAATTAAGGTAAAAAATTCAAGTTTTTCCATATTTGGTCATTTTTTACCTTATTTGGCATGAAAATCAAAAGTTATGGTAGAAAATAAACTTGCAAAAATGTAAAATTGAGTAAGGTGCATGTCAAAGCAGTCAATATTTGTATACTATGGCTCCCTGATTGTGATAACACATGGCTTCAGCTCATTGTGCAGATGGCTGCTGACACTGTAGTTAAATCTAAATTGTCATTTGAAAATAATGTTCAAACTGAAGATCCCACAACATAACCATCTGTTGTCATTTTTAACAGCAAATTGCCAATAATGCTGTAAGATCAATAAAATCCTAATTGGTATCGCAATTACTTGCCTCATGCATTAATAGCAATATATGTGTATATATGGGTATTTATTACAGGCATTGCAATTGTATAGCTATGATTGATATAGATTGCATCAATTTGTGCAAGAATTGTTAGTAAATATACAAAACATTTCCATACTGATTCCAATAAGTGCCCAAAGGCATACGGCACTCATAAAGTGCTCAGAGAAAACCGCTCGTCTACATGCTGTGGAACAAGAGACAGAGTATGACTGAAGAAAGTCAAACGAGTTGCTGACAGCGCATACTGAGTTCAGGAATTTGAGCAAATTGAGAGTTGAAATCACTGAAAAAACATAATACTCGAAATAAGTGGTAAAACTGCATCTCAATGATTTCAAATCAGAAACTTATGTTAGTATTGGAATCTTTACTTCTTATTTCTGTTCTTATTTCTGTGATAACCCAGTGGAAAGTTTTGGAAATTGTGTCCTCCCACGCCCCGTCTTTAGGTTTATGCAAGAGGTAGGTGGGACCTTTATTGGAATAAATATGGTAATGATTTAACACAAATATAAAATATGACAAAAATTGAAACAAAAAGAACATAATGGCAAACTTTTGAGTAAAAACAAACTGTTAAAATAAAAGATGTAGGTGCAAAAACTTTTTAAAACTATTTGTACATAAATATAGCATTATCTACAAAGCATAAACTACATATCGCACACGATTATCTTTCTGTTGGACAACTTGCAGTTTGGACACAACATACATGTATCAAAATCACTATTTTTGGCTTATTTAAATCCGATCTAATCTTTAATACTATGAAAAAAATTCATACTGAAGCCAAAACTAATTACAGAATTGAAATGAATCTGCATAATTCACTGCCTCAAAAAGGCAGGAGGGTATGTACAACACTTTGCAATTTCTAACCAAAATATCTATACATTAATTGCTTGCAGAAAATCAATCAAAACATATCTGCAATAAAGGCACAACTCACAAAACAAACAAATGAAATCCCACAATTTTTCAAGCATGCCAATTTAAAATTAAAATGCTGCACTGAATGAAACCCAAGCTTTAATTAGCAGGACTGGTTATTAACAATTTTGATACAAAGTTAGTAATCTAAAGTATGCTTACTATTTTTCTTTCAAAATCTCAACAAAAAAATGCAACAGAAAGATGCAAAGAAAACAAGCATTTTTAAGCAATGTAATAAGTTGTAACTTACTTTAGCTAAATCTGGTATTTCTCCTTTGTCAATGCCTACTTGCTGCAGATAAGAAATAAAAAATACACATTGATTAATATGGTAGAAATATCTGGTGTTCAACATATCACACTATAAAGTACAGTACCAACAATCCACTAAATTCTTCACAAATATTAGGTTTCATGAGATAGTATGTACCTAAAACAACCAACTGTATATACCTATTTGGAGGAGAAGGGGTAATAATTGAAAATGTAAAAATGGGAGTAATATAATATTAATATTAATATTTTTTTAATATCTTTATGATTACAAGTTGTGAACTAGCAATTTTTTTCAGATGCAATTATGTTCCAAATGATCAAACCACATTTTTCTTTTATACAAAATTGCAAAATCAGATACAAAGATCATAGGCTTCTATTATCTCATGAAAACCTCCAATCAAGAAACATAATACTGATTTTAGATAATATGTGACCATATTATACACAATTGAAAAGAGGGACAAAATGGCCCAGTTTTGCACTTGGACATTGTCATGCAAGAAACATTACACATGAACATTATTTGATAATAACAATAATAATTGTCAACTTGATAATTTTAAATTTTAACAAGATATTATATGCTGCAAAACTGACACACATTATAGTGAACAAAACACTTGACAGACAGCCAGACAGACGAAAGACAAAACATATGGACAGCTTGTAGGTTTGAACATTATTAGCAGCCTGTGGACATACTTTTACTTGCCTACAGAGTGAGACAATGTTGTGTAGAAACATGACATTCTCAGGAATATATGATTATTTGTATGATATACTTGTCCTGTAAAAACTCACTTACCCAATGGACTCATGCTTGGGACACATAACAAATTCAACATGCATACACAGATTAGCAAAATTTCTCCAAAATCAACCTTCACATTTATTAGTAACTATCATCAATGTTTACAAATTAATTGTCTCACTCTGTTGTACAGTTATCTAATGACATGTTGCCAAATTAAAGTGTAGCTGGGGTAGCGTTATACTGCGTAGACTATGTTATTGTATACAACTAATACAATCCAAAATTAATAACTATATATTATTCATAATGTGGCACTCAATTTAAGAAAGATTTGTTAGGGGAAATACATGTAAACACGTATGTCTCGAGTCTGCTAGACACTTAAAGGTGTATTGGACAAGTTTGACATGACTGATTTAACCCTTTGAACCCGATGAGCCGGTAACCGGTTCACGTGTACATGTACCATATACCCGATGAGTCGGTTTACTGGATTTTAGGTCACGTGTCAGAAACTTGATGTGTCTGTCAACAGACATCGGTAGTTACAATTTTCAATGGTCTTATTTACTTTGAACCCATGGTTGATGGGTCATTTTGTTCTTATTTACTCGACAGAGATGAAAAATTCCTTATATTTTCGTAGATTTGATCAAAATTTTCAACAAATTTGGCTTTGCGCATAGACTATAATGTAATTGTCGAATATCTTGGTCGACATAAATAGTACTCTTGTGAATGCTGGCTATTGGAACAATTCAGACTACTGTAATATGAAAAAGTAAAGCAAGGGAAATCAAAATCAAAGTAAGTTTAGGGGTTATATTGTGTTTTTTAACTTTCGGGTTGTCCCAGGTCAGCGGTACAAATACACATGGAATGGCCAGGGTTCAAAGGGTTAAAACAAATTTTGGTATACCGTTAAGCATGAAATATTTGCTATTTTTTTTTCCTCGCAAATAGTGAAATTTTGTCATTTAATGGCTTGAAAAATACATAATCACCCTTGATATTGACCATTCAAACATTTATTGAAACAACTTTAATGAAGGATGTAAGCTTGTCAAAAAATAAAATGCATAATGTTCAACTTGTCCACTGCCCCTTTAATACACTATCTCCATTTCAATTAATCAAACAACCCAGCCATAATTAAAATGATTTAATTAAAGTATGATTTAATCTGTGTTATCATTGATAAAATGTTTGTGGTATGATATTAATTAAATGTCTTTATATTTTTTACCTCTGATTTAGCTGCTTTCTGGTCAGTTTAATGAAGGAATAAATAAAAAAAAATCAAAACAGAAACATTTTAGTAAGCTTAACTGTTAAATTGATTAATTATGTGATGGCTTGTTATTATAAACTGTAACCCAGAGAAAAAGTAAAAAAAAAAAGCGAGTGAAAAATGAATGAACTATAAACAGCAACCAATGGTTAATTTACGCATATCATCCCGACTCATGCTGATTTTATGCAGGTTGTCCAAGAATGATTAGTATTGGAATGTTATTATATAGATGTGACAATTTAATTTCCATTATCACAGAAATGCTTATTCTATATTTCTATTTTTTATAAAAACAGAACTAAGCATTCATGGACACCCATGTTCAAGCAAAACTGTCAAATAGATGCTAACAAAATAAAAGTTGACTTG
>JXSR01S073163.1:99752-113659 GCA_000969725.1 Ophiothrix spiculata
CATCGGGACAGTAGAGGGGGGACGTGACAGTGTAGGGTATTCTAGAGGCCATGTGAAGCACCATCAGCTAACACACAGGTGACGGCAACCCTTACATTTTGCTGTATCATCATGTAATGCCACCTAGACAATGATCAGATGCCTACATGGAATTGCAGAAGGATGGACGTGTAACACTTACAGTATAAGAAGCTGGGGGGATTCCCTTGGAACTCACATTTCATTGTTAATACGCATTGTGACATTGAAAACATTTTTCCGAATGTGATTCTTAATAGAACAATCTATTTGAAATTTTCTTTGGCTGTTCCTATGCCACAGACTACCCCTGATCAAAATTTCAAGGGACAAAAATGACCATGAACATGTGCTTTAAGGGTCCACATGATTCTCATTCACAAACTACAGTGAAAAGTTGCTATTCACTTAAGTGCTTAAATTGTTATTCCTTGTTCCCAAAATACAATAAGCAATATATATAAGACCTGGATTAAAATTTAAACCCTTGGGACTGCATAAAAATAAAAATGAAGCCCAAACTAAAACCAATTTTTTTGAAAATAATTTCTAAGTTCTACAATTGATCATAATCTGTTTTTCAAAGAGGAATAAAGGAGTATTAGTTATTACAAAAATATCTTGCAAAGAAATTAAAAGGCGTCTTTAAATTAAACAAATGTGAATGCAATATGCAATGTATCATGGGGATATCAAAGCAGCTTTCATAAACAAAAATCCTGCCCTCCTGCTCTAACTCATAATATTGATACAATGAAGTCAAACTACACTTCAGGCTCAAACTATGCTAATTTGTGAAACCGTCAAAACAAGTCTGTCAGATATTACAAATCATGGATGAACTAGACTGAGGGAGAGAAAGAGTGTGTGTGGATTCAATATGTTAAAGGGAATGATGTGGAGTTGTTAACAAACCTCATCAGGCATAAAATTATTGCTTGTATCTTTGGAAGAGATGTCAAATTCCATTACATATGTTAGAGTGAAATTTAGACTACTGGTTTGAATCACCTTAATAATAAGGCACAATGAGCTTCAAAAATATTCTTTTAAACATTCTCGCTTGTGAATTGTAGTGTCAAAAGCAAGATTGTGTTTAGTATTGACAATATGATATATATGCCATATATGATACAAGTTAAAAAAAGTCACGAATAAGGAAAACACATTTTGAAAAGGAAAATGTTATTTTTTATGGATGAAATTAATTTCTACGTCTGGTAACCAAATAGACAATCAAAAATACTAGTGTGATAACTAGAGTCAAAATGTTATTGAAAAATCTGAAATAACTTTAAAGTAAAGATTTCATGGAAGACTTTGTTTGATTACAAAGTTATGAAAAGAGAATGTGTTTGACATGGATTGGGAAAAATAATGTTAGTGTTCTAGTATCAATACATTGCTGGCAGAAAGTATATGAATTATAAAAAATGTTTATCTGTGTTGGGCTAACTGTGTGAAAATTTAATTTATCAGCAAAACAATTTTGACAGAAAAGTGCCAAATTGTGCTCAATTAGGTGCTGTTTGAGCAAATTTACCAAAATAACCAAATTTTTACAAATGGGATTTGTTAATCAGTGATGAAAACTACAAATTTGCTATACCAAAATCTGTGAAAAACATCCAAAATGCAGGCACATATATGTATAGCAAGTCAATGTGAAGACCTTCCCCTAGTCTAATGTTCAGATGCAGGGAGAAACTCAAAACACGGATGGTAAAGATCAGAACTAAACTCCTTGTATACACAAACCATGCAGGGTCCAATAATATAAACAAAACTGCCTAATTTTGGCATTATGCAACTCAATTTTGCTTTGATTTGGCGCTTAATCAACTCCGATAATAGAAGCATGAGTGGCAATGGTTTGAAAATCTCTTGCTAATTAGTGTTATGTCTCTTCTAAATTAATATTTTCGTTCACATGAATGTCAGTTTGCATACGTATTACTTAGCAAACACAATATTCCAAATATATGTCTATCTTTCCAACCCCAGTGTATACACAGTGCATATTTAAACAAACACAGGACATATTTTGTACAGGAATAATATATCTAGGTTTGCTGCCTGTTTTTTATGTTTCATGAAATATGCTGCATTTATGACAAAAAGAGTAAATTCCATAATCCCACAATAAAAAAGAGAAGTTTAATCTCTTGTCAAAAGTAGTCCATCCAGATGGACCTCGCAAGTGAACGCAAGCTACAGCACTTGCTTGTGAGGTCCATCTAGATGGACTAGTCAAAAGCTATCCTAAGTGGCTCAAACTAAATGTAGACTTACTAATGCATTGTAAAATTGGATGAAAAATGTGCATTTTAAGAACTGTGCATAATATGTAAATGTAGTTAAAAGACACAAAAAATATAACAAAAATGATTGACTGAAGTGGCTATTTCACGAATGATAAATCTGTAGATAATAGGTGAGGGGAAAACCATGATAAAACCCATAATTTCCATAAAAAAGTTACCATGGATAAATATACATGCATTCTAAAAATTGAGGTCTAAATCGTGGTAAAAGAAGAAACTTTTAAATGAATTTCATCGAGCGATAGGTATTAAATGTAAGAAATGTATGGTTAAAGTGGTATAAAATATAGGTGTAACATAGAACTTGTCAAGTTCTTTGCAACAATCATTTCTGCGATCAAATTCATCTTGTGACCTATCCCGTTTAGTTAAAAAAGCAGCACACACGACATGCGCGAGGTGTTCACCAGAGGTGAAGGGGACTCAGGCGATGGAATTTACTTGGCATAGGCAACTAGAAAATTTATTATGGCTCAGTCAGTGCTAGGTATAAAATCAACTTGTTTTTTTTTTTCAAACTTCTTGAAAGCCTGGTATAAAATATTTCTCATTATCTAAAAATCCATTAGAAATTTTACAGCAGAAACATTTTTCCTTTAAAAAATGCAAATGAAAATGTGTCTAATCATGGTAACCAATAACCATTTACAGCAAAGTATAATAGGCAGCTCATAAATACCAACGTGCTCAAAAATCAAAATAGTTGGACCCATTCAACTCAAATTTGAAACTGAAACAAAACTGGAATTTACATTTTCAAAATCAGACCATGCTCCTTTAATAACAAAAACCATAATTGTCTTATTGTCTTCAATCACAGACCCATTTTGAATTGGTTTAAGCAAATACCAAAAGCCAGTCGTAATATAGAGATACCTCTGAGCTCAAATTGGTAAGTACCAATTTATATTTGCAAAGTGTTGAAATTTGCTATGTGGTTTTTTTCCACACTTGCGTGGGATCAATATGGTTCCACATTGCTTCACGATATCTTTTCTTGTTTTGTTAATGAAAAATGATCAAATAAAATTGATGATCCACAAAAATACAGAAATATTCAAAAAAAGATTGTGTATATTTTATTTTATACATGACCATATATCAAATTATTTTGTTTTGCTCAGGTCCATGAACAAATCACAATTCCTAATCTAAACAAAACCCACAAACATAAAGTGGAAGTTTTCTCATATTTATGCATGGTTGAAACATAAAATATTCCTTTTTTCACAGAAGTAATTTATTTTACGCCTCTCCGGAGTCTCGCTCTACTTGGCATTTATTCTTGCACTTTATTACGCTTCTTCACTACGTCTCATCTCATAATTTGATTGAAAAGCTTCATCAGGATCGGTACTGAAAAGGATCTAGCAAACACATCACACAATTCAGCTTATATAAATTGACATACCAATAATGTCTCATAATATCAGTGGCTCCATTTTTCCTTCTTTGTTTTCAAAATTACATTTTATTTCATACCCTATTTTTCTGCCCTGTTTAACAGTTCTAGTTTTGAATATATTTCCTGTCTGTTACATGATAATGATCAATATTAGAAGGGTTTAGTCTGAATTCTCTTAGCGATATTCCCCATTAGTCTGTTTATAGGCTACATAAATTTCATACATGTATATTAAAGCACAGATAATTTTCCTTTTGATTTTCAGCAAAGTTTGGGAGTAAAATTCTGATATAATAACAGCATTGTAAGAAGATAACTGAGGCAGTAATAATTTTCTGTTTAATTTTCAGCAAAACCAAAGAGTATAAATGCTGTTAGAAACTGCTTATCAACAAAAAAGCCTGTGTAGTAAATAGAATTTGATAAGAGGGCTTGACATTTCGACTTTAGCAAAGTCTTAATCATAGGCGTAAGACTTTGCTAAATATGGAAAGATCAGGCCCTCTAATCAAATTCCAAAACTAAGAGTAACTTATCTCTTATGATTCCAAATGAAATTGCAATAATTGTGGTAAGAATGATTTTCTATTTGATTTTTCAGCAAATTTATGAGTAATGGTAACTTATAACTCCAAAAGAAATAATAATAAAGATGACTAAGGTTTTTTCTAGTGCTAAGAGGGTGAAACTATAAAATCAAGACGTAATCAATATCTGCTGGGAGACTTTAGCTACACCTATAATCTATAAACTTGATGGAAATTGTGACAGATAATGTATTTGAGTTGTTTCTCCCAAAGCATTTTTACAAACATCCTTTCATTTATGATATTGCCTAGTACATTCCAAATGTTCTGGAAATGGAACAATAAGTGACTTGAGGGGTGCAAAGCTTGTAACTGGGGGTAAGTGAATAACAAGAAAATCTGGAAGAGTGTCAGGTATGTACGAGTTCCTTCAGAACACTATATTTAAAAAAAATGTTCCAAAGATAAAGCAAGTCAAGCAAAATTTGAGCATGTTCCAAGAAACTGATCAACACCAATATACCCCTCAATTTGAAAGACTTTTCAGATTACATTTTGAAGATTTTGCCCACTTACGATGACTAGGGAAAATCAGCTCTACGAGCATATATCAAATATCTACTAATGTTTCCCATATGTCTTAAATAAAATATCAACAGTTCTGCACCTCATGATCCTGGACCATATTTGATGTTGAATTTTATTCTTTAGATTGGTCTTGGGCCATTATATGGGGGCAAAATCTTCTGAATGCATTCCAAAGACGAAAACGTTATGCAAAGCCAACATTTAAAAAAAAAATCATTACATGAAATCTCTTGCATGTTATCTTTAAAAGCAATACCATTATATGGCTTAATTCGTTACAATTCGGCAAGACTTACCTCTGCTGTTTTGAGGAATTCGCCTACTTTCTCCATTCTTATGAGGAATTTCTTATAGATATCTAAAGCTTGCTTACATTCTTTCTTGTTCATTTCAAAATATTTTTCTGTAAAAATAATGGAATAAATTTTGTTTATAATTATCAACTAACAATGCAACACTTGTTTCTATAGGGGATAATACCAAATGCATTTCCATTAGGCTAATGAAAGTTGATCCCCAGTTTCCCGTTTCAATTTTTTCATGACTGAGTGGGGAATGTTTCATTATTCATTATTTTCAGATTTTTATTATTGATGCCAATTTAACTGCAGTATCATTGTTTTGCGGCATGACATGCTGACTTATTGTTAGACTTTATTTAAATATACTTTGGTACACACGGAACAGTTTTGTTACGAACTTCAACACTTCTTATGCTTATGAAATGTTCTTTGGATTCATTTTTCTTGAACACAATTTTTGCCAACTACATGTATATATGTGCAAATAAAGGAAAGCACAAACGCTACCATGTATCTTTTGGGGATACTTTACATAGAAATGTACTATGCGTTCTCTTGCACACAAATCTTCATAAGTCTACACAGTTATGAAAACTTCCGAAAAAATTGACAGTAAATTTCTAATATCATTTATTTTGTCTAAGAAAACACACGCGAAGTGGCTAAGGAGCCGCGTAAATCGGTTATTGATCTTAGAAATGTGACGTTTCCGACCCCCATGTCACCATAGAGTAAGGTTACTATAAAACATTCCTTTCTGTCTGAAACTGTTAGAAAATATGAAATAATGAATTATTTTGAAATAATGAATTATTTGACCGGCATTTCTTACTGACCGGACTCGGGAAACTGGGAATCAACTTTCATTAGCCTTATTATTAATGCAACTTGGGAATCAGAATACATGCAGCTATTTCTTGTATTCTATGAATCACTGTCACCAAAATCAGAAACATTTTAAAATTAAGATGCTAATGAACCTATAAAAAGAAGAAAAATAGAATTTCAAGACATCCTTACAACGAAGGCAAAGTTCACTACAGTGAAAACATACTATAGGCAAAACAAATAATTATTGGACAATTTCAACAAAAATCCATACTGGGGTTGTATTTACAAACAATGGGGCCCTGTACTCTGGATTTTTGTTTTCACTGTCCAATAAATTATTGTTTTGCCTATAGCAGAGCATTTTACCAGGCCCCTGACACTTTATCCCCATATACTTCATGGCTCATTTGATTACTATTTCTCAACAGTCGCTGGTTAACGTTTCTTCGCTGATCACATGATCAAAGGCTCCAATTAACGAGAACACACAAAAAATAATCCTTCTCAAATATCGATAAATCCTGACATCGTCCTTGGTGTGTGTTAAGCTTAACCGGGTACAAGGTGTGCAGCATTTTTCATTGTGTTCTCGTTTTTGTCCACATATTACGTTACACGTTACGTAATTGGGACAATGTTTTGAGCTCAGTGTCATCTCTGTTACTCTGTGATTTTACCAGCAATATGTGCCGCATCATATCGAAAGTTGCCTTAAGGTCGGCATAGTAAATTACGAGATACGGGCCATTGAAGCTGATCATAGTCAACAATCAAGTCCAAGGTCGAATTTCTAATTTCATCAGAAACGTTACCTTTGAAGTGTATTCTATCATATTAATCAGGTTCCAACATCCAAAAACATATGACAAATGTTTTAAAAATCCTTTCTCCATTCAAGTTTTACCAGTACAAAAACTTGAAACTTGATTTTCTAAGAACTTTAGTTTTCTTAATCAGCTCGATGCCTTTTACCAATTTAAATATAAATTTGCAATCGAACATCCAATAACCAAAAGCAAGGTGTCATTTTAAACCTTATAATCTTTCAGATGAGACCAACAAATAAATTTTCATTTTGGGACCCTTCAGGTACCTTTCAATATGACGGGTCACATGATATATTGTTATGTAATTCTGAGCTGGGTTTGTTGCATCTGTTATTAACAGGTAGGTAACCTGTTCGTAAAGAAAACATGGTTTTAACAGCAATCTTGAATTTTGTGCATGATGCGTTCCCTTTTAAGGATCATCTATCCCATATAAATGAGAGGGAAGGAGGGAATATGCCGTCTAGTTTTTGATCAATATTGATAGAATCAATATATTTTTGATCACCAAACATAGTCCTGCATCTATTTTGTTTCTATTCAACCAAGATTTGCATATGGTATGGATAACATGTATTTTGCTACCACTGATAATCAGCCTTATCACACTAAACCAATAAGGACAAGCTCCAAAACATATCAAATCAATTGCAATCTATTTCAAACTTTTCTCACATATTTTTCCTTGTCAGTCAGACCGTATCTCTTGAAAATACTAAATGAAAATACTAAATGAAAATACTTTATGTACTAAAAACAAAAATATTCAGATATGCATCAGTGTGTTTGTGACCAATTGTGTGTAATTTTACCAAATTTAAGTGTGCTGAAAATTGCCAAATCAAAATTGATGGAATGTGATGGTGAGGCTATAGCACATGCATTCCTCAGAAGCAAATTCCTGAGAGCACTTTTTACGTACTTTTCTCTGTCTAACCCATACTCACCAAGTAAGTTAATAATTCCATCATTATAACAAGCAAATAGCCTGATACTATCTTTGAAAAGTAACATAAAACCACTGTTGATTACGCCATTTGTCAGTTCATTTGGTGTTACCTGGGAAACAGAAACATGAGAGAAAGCAATAATACAAGGCTGAAACCCTTGATTACAAAATCTGAAATATCAAAACAGGTTTGAAAAGGGCAGGTGAATCACAGAGTAGCAATGCCATGACTTTGCCACGAAAAAGACAACACTGAAAACTGCCTATTATAAATTGTCCAAAGTGAGTGCAAAATGTCCCATTTCATATCTGTATTTTCTTTAATCTATGGGTAAATCCATCTGGGATACTATATCTAAAAAATGTTGGAGATAGTCAAACCACCACCACAGTATTAATTATATATAGTTTTTTCTCAATTTTAGCCATTTCTGTGTTAATTTCCAACTTTTTCTTGGTTTTTAAAGTTTTTAATACCAAGTGCATCTAGGTCAGTCTCCTGAAGCTTTGAAATTGAACATTAAAGTAAAAATTCTGATATAATTAAAAGAATGACAAAATTGGACAGACCATTTAATTTGAGCTTGACAGCTACAAAGATAAAATTACTACCTAATGTATAAATTACATTTCTGACATTGGTAATTTCATGCTTGTTGGAATGGTGTATACTACCATAATATATTATCCAGCGTAGATTCTAACCAATACATTATATTATGTGTGTAACTTTGGTTAAAACTGAGGTCACATTTTTTTACTGTTAGGTAACCGTAACATAGTTATGTTCTTCTCAAACAATAAGGTATACATTTCATCCTTGTTAGCATTCAAATTATTTCATCAGTATGAATTCCAAATAGTATAAAATTACCAGTCTAACCTTGATTCAAACCGATGTGTCTCATATTTTTATAAGTAAGATACTTGTGCTAGGTAGGGAATGAGCCAGGAGAGGGGAACCTTCTCCGAAAATAATGTGTATGTTTCCTCCTTGTTAGCATAATGAATGTGGTATTATATTTTGGTATCAAGTATAGATTCTTGTACTGTTATTAAAGGTGTAGGTTTTTCTAATAAATTATCAATAAATGCCAGCAAAACTAACTACATGATTTTAGGAACATCTTACATGACGTCTAAGGTACACGATGATTTAGCTGTTATCTTAGATAATACTGTTCTGGAAAGGGTAAAATGTACAAAATTTCTTGGTTTGCTAATTGATGAGTGTCTTACCTGGAAAACTCATAATGATTGCATTTCGAAAACCATCTCTCGTAATATTGGTGTCATGAACAAATTGAAGTTTTCAATCCCAACCCGTATATTGCATACACTGTACTGCTCTTTAATCTTGCCTTACATAAATTATGGTATACTAATATGGGGAAACACATGTAAATTGTATTTCGATAAATTAGTTAAGCTCCAAAAATGGGCAATCAGGACTATCTCTAATAAGAGTCACTACCGAAGTCACATTGGACCATTATTTGCCAATAGCAATCTTCTCAAAATCAGCAACTTGTATACATTGGAACTTGGAGTGTTTATGTACAAATTTTCTATTGGGAAGATCCCTGCGGCTTTCAGGGATTACTTCACAAAACGCTCTAATGTTCATAACTTTTCAACACGACATGTCAATGACCTTAATACAACCAACTATAAAAAGATTTTTTCTGACCACAGAGTTCGTTCCAAAGGCCCTATTCTTTGGAACTCGCTTCCAAAAACATTAAAACAATCAAAAACTGTCAAAATTTTTCGCTGTACATTAAAAAAATCCCTTATTCAAAAATATAACTAAAATAGTGATATAGATTTTTTCAAATGTTACAGCTTCCTCTTTTTGTTTTGTGATTTTTGTGCCCGTCCTTGCCATGTCGTGTATGTATAGTGTTTTGTAGTGTCTAGAGGTAGGCTATTTACAGGCCTCTTTGGCCTTCCAGTTTACTCCTCCATAAGATGTTTTGTTATGTTACTTATTGTTTTTTGTATTTTTATGGAAATAATAAAGATTGAAAAAAAGAAGAAGATTGGTTTCTATTTCAACATAAAAATTCTTAAAACAAATAGAAAATAGGTAAACCAGTTAATTTCACATTTTATGCATATCTCCAAAGCTATATAAAGAATTTGGAGGAATTTATAATTGGAAAAATATGGGCTTTATATTTGACATCAAAATGTGTACAACTTCCAATTAGGCCCTGAGGGATAAAAATGTGATCGGATCCTTCACCTTTACTTGACTGAAACCCATGTCTCTTATATTAAGATAATATCCTATCCTAGCGTGAATCATTTCTATAAATCTACTATGTAAGGCAGGGAAGGGGCACTAGTGTGACATCTCCTCACAAAACATGGTGTACATGAGTCAAACCTAAGATCCAATTTTGCCAAGTGGGAAAATTGATTTTTGGGTTCCAGCTGAAACATGTGTATCATATGTTGGTTGTTGAATGCCGAAGAAAGTTCCTTTACTGGGATTTTCTCCCCTTGAATACTCACATCAAAGGCAAGCAAAGCATCCATTGAGTCTTGAAGAGACGGTAATGTCTTCAATAACTGTAATGAAAAGAAAAGATGGAAAAGAGTTTATTATCATTGTCCCAGCAAAACATTTTTAACACACGTCTGAAAAAAACGTTTTTCATTGTCCCAGTAAAACATTTTTTCAGACATGTGTTCTTTTACACAAAACCTCAAACCAGTCGTAAATGCGGCAAACTTCAGTTTGCGCCACATGTGGAAATAATAAAATTATGGGAAATACAAAACATATATATATGTTCTGAAGATAATCAAACAGGAAAAGCAGGGAGTACTGGGGCCGATTTCCCTAACATTTAGCGATGGTCGCTAACCCTGTTTTGATCGATAAACTCCAAAAATGCCCGCTATTAGCGATCATTTTTGGAGTTAGCGATCAAAATGGGGATAGCGACCATCGCTAAATGTTAGGGAAATCGGCCCCTGATCTTTGAACTCATTTATCTTAGTTTCGCCTCTTAATCAATGACAGCCTTTGATGGCCCATAATCAAGTTATGGAAGCGGAGTGAAGTTCAATGAGGTATCATTTTAGTCCTTATAACATGTCTTTGCAAATGTTTGAAAAAATGAAAATAAGGAGAGGTAGTATTTACAGCTGGTTTGTGATGAATGGTAACGTATATGCATCCATTTCAGCATGTATTTATATTTAATTCACCCTTTTCAGGGGTTTAATCACATCATGCAGGATCATGGATCTTTCCTTAAATACTTAAAATGAAGATCATAAACCAGAAATTTTAAAAACCCGTACTGAGTTTGGTTTATAACAAATCTGCGCACTGAGTTTGGTGACTAAATTGTATAGGGCCAATATGTTACTATGTAGAAGGTCTATTCATGCGAGAAGCTCTTTAAACTGGGCATTCACATTTTAATATTCTTACCAAAAATAACTGTGCATATCAGGGCCCAAATAAAAAACCAAGACACAAAGCAATTTACTTATGTTGCCCCTACCAACTGCCTTGGTGCCCTACAAAATGCTTTTCTTAAACAATAATGACTCTTTTAAAACCAAAAAAAAAAATCATTTCTAAAGGCTCACGCCCTTTTTTGTAGCACACAAGTCTTAAAATAGCACTGCACCCATTTCATTTCATTTTTAAGTTCACGTTTGCATTAGCCACTTGTAAGTTCTGTATTACAGATGGAAAGCTGCAAAAGGGAATCAAGTCATATTAAGGATTAAAGATGGACAATTTTAAATCAGTTGGCTAGATAAAAAGCAGACTTGATATAAGAGGGGAATTCCTTATTCTTTAGCTTGTATTGTTGACATGCACACTATTAAAACTCAACATTTGGTAGATCTATTTTAAATGTCACACAACATAAAACTCAACATATTTGTGTTGTTTTGGGTCTTTATGCAAATACTTATTCTGCTATGCATCTATCCTAAACATCTACAAACATATGGCATTATACTTTAAGGCAAACTTTCTCCCAAGTCATATTTGCATGCTTTAAAAAATGCATTGCAGCAAGCTCCATTGTGTACATTTCTTTACTTTTTTAAGGAGCTGTTTAAAACTCCCCTGGATGGCTTAGAATAGCAATGTAAGCTCTCCAGAGCTCTCCTTGATAGTTCCAGGGGAGCTTTGAATTTTCCAAGAAAATATCCATGTAAAGGCCTTAGGAATACTAATCAGTAATCCCCATGCCTGGATAAATATGTCACATATTATCTTGATATTTTAGACCTAAATCCTATTATGATAATTCAGTTTGAATTATTATTTGTTTGACTAGACCCACTTTTATCACCAAAGGCCTATGTGCAATAACAAATCTGAAATATTTCCTGTTCTTATAACCTGACCACTACAGCTGACACCTATCTCCGATACCATAATATAGCACCGACTGCATTGCAGGAAAACAATGTTTGTATATTGTTTAAACTTAACTTGAACAAGGTATTCCCAGGGGCCTAACTCATTGTCTATATCAATTAAGGCTGTATTTTGTTGGTTCAAAATGGTACCCGTCTAAAAAACGACATATATTTAAAATAAGGTAGCATTTTATCATACGAGTCATTTACAACCACAAGTGATATAAGAATAAATAAAATGACATAACCCAACCAGTTGATGTTAGAAAATCGCTTAAATTCAATCAAACACATGTGACTGATTTGAATTAGTAATTTTAGTTAAAAATGTGATGCAAGTTCTTTGTGCAGGGCTATAATTTCAGGGAAAGTTTTAAAAGAGTACACTATCGCAAAGACTCGCGTAAATGGAAGCACAAGAGAGCAGTTAGATTGACCTAACTAGAGCATTTTCACACAAACTTACGCCTAAATACTTTCACAAAGTTAATCATGGCCCAAAGAGAATCTGAACACTGCCATAGCCCTCTGTGAAAATTACACCTCCATTGGTGAAATAGTATAATACAGTGCACAATGCCTACACTGTCATCAGGAAATTGTAACAATTGGACCGCAATATTTAGCGGTTTTACCCACGCAATTGTAACCTTGCAATCAGCAATTAGACTATCAAACAAACAATTAAGGATGTAATCTGTTGGCTGTTGCATGGTTTGAACTCATGACCTAGTGAATCAGAGTCCTACACTGTTTTACTAGTCCACATGAGGTCGCAAATGTAACCATCGCACCCACAGAAATTTCACTTGATAAATATTGTTGGTAAATCATTCCATTTCTAGAATTTAAATCAAAGAGAGAAATATGCAGTTCTGATTATGCATGTATCAAGAACAATTATGGTCAAAAGGAAAGTTTAAATTGAAGCTCATCTGCATTTCTCACTGTAAACTAAAAAGCACTTGTTTTGGAACTGGCACTCATTTTGTTTATTGATTTAAATTTATTATGCACTCCTTTTGGACAAAATTAGTACCAAAAAAAAGACATGAAAACAATTGTTTGTGGGGTGCCACAGGGATCCATATTGGGCCCACTATTGTTTATACTGTATGTAAATGATATTACTTGTGCTTCAAACATTCTTGATTTTCTATTGTTTGCTGATGACACCACTATTACTTACTCACACAGAGATCTTAAAAATAATATAGATACAGTAAAAAATGAATTGAGTGAAGTTAGTAATTGGTTTAAGGCAAACAAACTATCAGTAAATGCTAGCAAAACAAATTACATGATTTATAGGTACACCTCATATGACTTCGTCCAGGATATTTGAAGACATAACCGTTGTTTTGAATAATTCTATTCTTGAAAGAGTAAAATGCACCAAATTCCTGGGCGTGTTAATTGATGAGTGCCTCACTTGGAAAAACCACATTGATTGCATTTCAAAAACTATATCTCGAAATATTGGTGTCATGAACAAACTGAAATATTCTATTCCTACCCGTATTTTGTACACACTTTACTGCATCTTAATTCAACCTTATATTAATTATGGTATTGTCATATGGGGAAACACCTGTAAATTATATATTGATAAACTGGTTAAACTTCAAAAGTGGGCAATAAGAACTGTGTCAAAGAGTCACTACAGAAGTCACACTGGGCCATTGTTTGCCAATCACAATGTGCTTACAATTTGTGACATGTATACATTAGA
>JXSR01S073163.1:113709-123826 GCA_000969725.1 Ophiothrix spiculata
AATGAAAGGTAGACAAGACAGGTTAAACTGAATTAACTAATAAACATCAAAACACAACCTTTCCGGTGGTGAATTTAGAGTCTGAATACACCATATTAAACCTATCGCCGAACAATTCAAAATTCCAGCGATCAAGCATGTCTCGGATTCCAGAAACTGTAGATGCTTCTTGTAGCAGTCACACTCATTACAAGGTTAACTGATCCAAACATGATTGCTTCACATTACTAGTACCACAGTAACCAAGCATAACAGTTGCTATAGCGATGATACTAGACACCTGCTAATCAAGTGGACAAGCCGCTACTAGTTGTTACAAGTGTGTGTTTACCGTTTTTGCACGTCCCTAATATTACAAATTTCATAAATTGACTTATTTCATATGATTTTAGGAAAATGTAAAAGCTTGCTTTATTATTTGTATCTTAACCCTAACACTTGTTCCTACAAAACCATCTTCTTGGTTAAGTCCTATATGAAGTAAGAACCTATTTTCCTCATTTGACTGATGGATTTGAACCCAGGACCTTTTTCATACCCAGATCCAACGAAAAGAAATTCCAAGCCACTGGAATGGTGGGAAGTACTTAAAACACCCTTTGGGTGCTGACATAGCAGCCTTCAATGCTTTCAAATATCTCCCATCTTGAAGAAAAATCTCTCATCTTGAAGTAAACCTTGGATGAAAAATATGGATAAACAACTAGAGTAGCCTACCAATGATGGACTGGGGTACCCTATGAAAGCAGTAGTAAAACAACCACACTACCACTTTGTCAAACCCCTTTTCAGGTTGGGAGGAAGTTGTGTCCAAAGTCACATTCCTGTTCTCTAAAATGTGGAAAAGCTGTGTATCCTTATTTTGCCTTCACTGAAATCTACCAGT
The DNA here is from genome assembly GCA_000969725.1 of Ophiothrix spiculata. Taxonomy (NCBI): domain Eukaryota; kingdom Metazoa; phylum Echinodermata; class Ophiuroidea; order Amphilepidida; family Ophiotrichidae; genus Ophiothrix; species Ophiothrix spiculata. The sequence goes on from JXSR01S073163.1 coordinate 114,596, forward strand.
AAGATGAATTCATTACACCAAGTAAAAATTTCAAACAATGAAATCTTATCAGTTAAATCGACAAAGAAAGCCCCTTAAATCATGTGTAAGTAATGTCCTGCAACCATGTATTAGGTATACAACAGGGAGATATTGTAACACCATTGTCTGGCCTCTATCCATCCCAGTCTGAATCAGTGCCATTTGCAATTCAAAGCAAGTCACATAAACCATCCCAGGTGTATTATAAACTCACAAGTTGCTCTATTCTATCAGGAGCATTAAATGTCAAATCTAGTTAATATGAACAAGTAGGTTGTTCTGAGTGTGTGAAATGAGACAATTTTCTGTGAATTGCTGGGCTACTATGTTTTGATACCTTCTTCTAGACTTTGATCAGTTTCAACTTTCATTTTAAGCACTATCGTTTTTGTGACAAATTTGAAATTACCATAACTGTGAAATTCAGAATTACTGTAGAACATAAAATTTGCAACAGAACAAAAATCTTGCCCTTGTATGGAGAGCCTTTAGATTAGTTAAAAAATGCACAGCAGATTTTGAAACCCAAACTCAGAATAATTGAAATGTGGGGTTTGGAATAAACAAGGGTAGATGCCCTACTTTTTGTAATCTGACGGCCATTGCTCCAGTCTTTTCTGGAAGATAAATTATATCATAAGTCTACCAATACTCAGACGAATCAGACCTTGAAAATCAAGGCTGACTTGAAAGTAAAGGTGATGATTCCTCACTTTTTCGCCAATTTGAGCCATGGCAGAGACTAATTTGGGGTTAATCGAATTTGGTTACTAAAAACAATCAATGCTACTTCATAACTGAAATATATGCGCACATTGTCAAGCCTCTAACTATAACTTCAAGATGCACGCTTAACGGCAACAGATACGCAACGAGGAGATTTTTAGCAAGGTCAAAATTCCCTCGAACTGAGTTCCATGGAGGGATAGATTCAAAACAACCTCAACCATACAAGTGTAAAACCATCATGGAACTTATTTGGGGGTATTCCATAAGCTTGCTAAAAAGTTGTTTGCATTTCTCATTTTTGCAACCAAACGCAGTATCTTTAGTACCACTATATATTTCAGTTCCAGTTCCAGTTCTGAAGGTGCTTCGGTCAGTTTCAGTAATCAAACCTGAAAAAATACCCAAATTACTCTTTTCAAACTGACATTTGGAATCACTCTTGAATCTATGGCGATAGTTGTACAAGTCCTATGGCAATGTACTCCAACAACAGAATGGTAATTTGACCAAGAATGTGGCTATCGAGCCAGCCAAGCGCCGTTCTTTGCTTATGCACAATTTGGCAGAAAAATGTAAGATGCGTATGTAGTGAAGTAATAGTAGGGTGCAACAGAATGCAGACGGGGGTCATTATGCACTCTTGCAGCATCGGTCCAGGCATGGCGCCCGCGTGGCACAATCCCTACCTTAGTCAAATTGTTAGGGTGCAAATAGACCTGTTTCCTATCTGTACTTTCTTAAATCTTTGGTATGCAATGAGACAGTCACTTCACTGTTCTTTTCTAGTAAATATATGGTAACATTATCAGGGAACTTGATAGTAGTGTTCACTCACAGATTCTGTGGTTCACTTTACTGTTCCTTTCAAGTAACCATAAGGTTACCAGGGAACTTAGTAGTGTTTTATAGATTTTAATGAAACCTTAAAGCTGATCATACCTTTTCTGAATTCATAGTCCTGAGTACCCCTTCATCTTTCCTGCACAAATATATAAAAGAGACATGTAAAACATTACTTCAATTTGAATATTTAAATTCACAACTAACAAGTGGTTAATTAAGCAATCATAATAGTACATTTATATATATGAAGTTGTTCAAACACAAACATACACATACTTAAAACAGAGAGGGTCTATTTTAATTTTCTGTGCTCAACTCTAGAACAAAATGGAACTAAACAATTGAAACAAATCAAAACAAATACAAAGGGTAAAATGACATGTAATGGGTACTTTGGAAAATTTAATGACAATGTTTTTACCAAAGGACAAAAATCAACAAACAACAGAAGTCCTGATTCATTGTCTGAAAAAAATTACATTAAAACATTTGAAACACACTTGATAAAAGATGTATATTTTTTAATGAATATTTTACTTTGAGTAGAATGATACATTTTCCAAATGATAAATTTTCATACAATACATACATTTTAGCACTCTACTGCACCTCATTGCATTTGCAGTCTTACTTTTTTTTTTTGGGGGGGGGGTACCAGGGGGATGAAATGCAATAGGGATATAAATTGCTAAAGATATCTCATTTTCCTCCATGAAGTTCCCCCACTCTATATTCCCTCCGTGAAATTAAATCATTTGCCTGCAAAATCTTATTGTTTTACATTCAGTATATTCATATGTTTGAAAAATGAATAGATTAAGTGGCACATTGTTGTTTTGTTTTAATATCACTAAACCTGCACTAAGCTGCATGTGGGTGTGAAGTATCTACTCATAACAAAAGTATGTCAGAGTGGGATGCTCGTTTATATTACATGTACACATGCTATACAAATTCTGAACAATTCAACATGCTGCAAATTATTGTTCTCCAGAAAACCAGTAAATTCATAGGTTTTTATTACCAAATGTTAATAGATTTTTACTAGCACTTGTCAATCAATGATAAATTTCAAATTGAGTGAATTGTGTCTGTCCTCCTGGTTGGGGGTGGGGTGGAGAGACCCCTTATTTTTACCAACTGTCACTTAATGACCAACCATTTTCTTAATTTTATGTAATTTGTTGCAAATTTTTGACCATTCAAAGACCCCCTTTTTTGCACTTTGTCACTGAAAGACCCCTTTTTTACCCAATTTGTCACCGAATGACCCTTACGTCTGAGGTGCTCGTTGGCACTCGTACGTCACTTTCATATGGGGGCACCCCCCCTCACCCCCGGTGTCCTCCCTCACCCTGTTTTTAAATTTGAACTTATTAATCTAAAAGAGTGCTATATCAGATCACAATAAAGTCATTTAAATGATAATTGAAATTTCTACTACAGGTACTGGTACTAGAATAATAATATGACCAACATTTGAAAGAGAAATTTAATGATTATGTAGGGTAAACCGGGGTAAAAAGGCCCGCTAAACTTTTGTTCATTGCCAGTAAAAAAAATATAGGATAAGATGTTAAATGAAATATATTTTTAAAAAGTGCAATTATACAATGAACAGATGTAAGAACAAATACATTTCCTTAACTAACTTTACGGGTACACAGAGCTTTTGAAGGAAAAATGAAAAATAAAACGTTAAAAATTGACGATTCAAACTTTTGCACACAAGACTTAAAATTGTTAATATTTTGACATTTATGTTTCATTGTTTGAATTTTATATTGATTATTGTTCAGAACAGTAATTATAATTATTAGAAAAAAAAAGATTAGTGAAACAAATACTAGTATTTCCATGATTCCACTTTCTTGAGTGGGCCTTTTTACCCCAGAAAAAATCAAGCACCGCGGGGTAAAAAGGCACACCCCTCTTAAAAAAAGATTTAAAAATTTAAAGAAATTTTATAATGTTGATAATATTCAGGAATAGGGTTAAAATGAACCCCTAAAGATAAATTATTCAAAAGTCGCAGATATTTCAACGTTTTGTCTCATTTGATACGTCGAAATGAGTAATATACTGAAAATAATGTAAAATTTGACCTCTGGACCTGACCTTTTGACCTGTAAGAACCACAACATCTTAATTCATTATGAAATTTCCTTTTAATTTAATAGAGGGTTATTAGTTACCTAACTTTTATCCATATATTGCCCAGAATTATAGTATTTTACAAAGTTATGACACCAAATGTTACCCCTACCCCTAAGTAAATGGACACCTGGAGCTTTTTCCGGTATGTTACATCACTGCATTTACTTAGTAAAAACATGAGAAAATGAAAAACATATCTATATTTGCATTTGAAATCATGTTATATACTGATAAAAACAATTTAAAAATACACCTAGTAAAGGTTGTTGATTTTATAAAAATTAAATACAGTAATTTGAAGTTGTGAAGGCATTTTGTAGAATTTTCACAAGTAGCAATTGTGTTATGCTGAAACTGTACGCACAAGAAAAGAGGTCCATCACAAAGAATTATAAGAGAAAATCAGAAGTTTTTTGGTGGGAAGTACTGTCTAACAAAGCTTAAACAAAAGTAAATTCTGTTTGAAAATCATAGCAATTGTAATATGGTTGCCATGGTTATCAGCTTGGTCAAATCCAATGCGGGCCTTTTTACCCCGAGGCTGGGGTAAAAAGGCCCACCAAAATAATCACCTTATCTTAAAATATTAATAAAATATTCATGAAACTAAATTTGCATAAAACAGAGGAGACATGTTGTGTATAAAACCCACATAACTTTATCCAAGATTCTCCAAGCTGATCAGAGATATTTAGCAAAAACCTCAAAAACGGGCCTTTTTACCCCGGTTTACCCTATATGAAATGAATAATAATTTACATAAATTTCTAAAAATCACATTCATGGTGTAAATACATTACAATATAATACAATACATGCAGTTGGTAGCAAGCGGGTTAGGTTATTAACAAGCAGGTTTAATTGTATACATGTTGTAACACATCTCTCAAAAATATTAAAAAAAACCTTCAAGAAAACTAACACCTAACAATCATGCTTTTTAACAAAATGAAAGATAGTCATAATATAGGGTCTAGATAAGACTAGACATCATCATTTACACAAATAGCACAAGATCATCATACTCTAACAAACAAAAAATTAAAAGAAAACTTTACCTGGACAAATTAATTTTTTCAAAATTATATGGATACCCCGGTACTAATTAATCAAAAATCATAAGGGGCAAGATGGTGTTAGAAGGCCAAACAAATTATTATTGAACATTTACATTGGGAGAAAAATTACCTTTCTATTACTTTCTGTTTGACCAAAATGGGAGCTTCCGTTCCAAAGTTATGGTCGAAAGTATAACTTTATAGAGCAAAATCGCTTTATGTTATTTCTTATGTATTTTATTGTTTTCTCAAACTTGATTTTTAACATTTTACCCCTCAAAAATCAATATCTCAAAAAGCATTTGAGCTTTTAAATTTCCCAAGTTATAGGTGAAAATTCAAGCGCTTAATTTTATAATTTATAAAATAATAAAAGTGATACAGTGTTTCTAAAATATGTTCAAATTGGGAAACAGTGTTTCTAGACTAAATTGCTGATATCTTTAAAGTGAAATTTAGAGGTATGTCATCAAAGGAAAACTGATTTCTCAAAAACCGTTTATCCCAGAGATATGGGGTAAAAGTATATTAAAGCATACTAAGGCCAAAAAAAAAAATTGTTTGATTGGCGTAACATAGAAAAAAAAATAGGGTAGGTAGGTCGGATTTTTTTTTTTTTTTTTATAATTTTTTTTTTATTTTCTAAGTCTATGTTTCACATACAAGAACACAAAATATATGGCACATATACAAAAACATCTTCACTTTTTCTGTAACACATCTTTTATTTGTCATTTTGAATGTCCTGCAAGCCATATCTTGGGCTCCCATGAATGATTCCCATCAAATTTTGGATTTGGAGGTTTTTTACCATGCTCAAAAAAATAAAAATATCTAGGGTCGGTGGTTAAATTAGGGTAGGTCGGGTTACGCCAATCAAACAATTTTTTTAGGCCTAATTGGACTGTGCAATGAATGAAATAAAATCTTTAAATTAATTGAAAACATTGAACAAGTATGCAAAATTGCAAGCTCTATTTCTCAATTTATCAAACTTTCATTAGGATTAAACACAACGATATAAGCAACAGGGTGATACAAGGTGAAATATACACACGTCCTTACCCGCTGTGCACCAAATAGATGTGAAAAGCATACATAGATATGGGATAAAAGGTGAAATTGTAAAAATCATTCAGAAAATAATTAAAAAGGAAAAAAGAAGCTGTATATTCACAGAAATTGCTCACAAGCAGTGTTCCCGAAGGTTTTTAAGCTTCTGTCAATTCAAGTATCTTTGACAAAGTTGATGAGTTGCTTGCACAAAGCCACTTGCTGAGGCTGAAAATTGGCTAGGCAAGAAAAAAGCACCTAAGCTCTTGCACCAATGGTGCACCATGCCCAGGGGGGTCACTTACATTGCCAGAAGGTACAGGTATGTACCGCCTTCACAACCCCCTTTTCAAGCCTCCTCTTCCACTCCCCAAGATGCGCATTTCTAGATTACTTCAGTTCCAAAGACCCCATTTTCAAATTAAAAAGTTTTCAACCTAATTTTGAGCAATTTTCAGCTCAACTTAAGTCATATTTTTATGGGGAAAAAAACCCAGTTCCTGAAACCTCAATTCGGGGAAAATCAGTTCCATAGACCCTATTTTTGACCAAAAATAAGTTCCACAAGACCCTATGTTGGATATCGCAGATATCACATACCTACCAATTTTTTTTAGTACCCCCACCCCGGGCGCTATGCAGCCTTAGCAGGAACACTGCTTACAAGCATTTTGGGTCTCAGTGCTCTGTGTTCCCAGCAATGACGTGTGCATGTGATGGACTAGGCTGGCAAGTTTTCCGCAATACGAAAAAAATGGAAATCATATTGAAATGATGAAGAACACATAAAACACAAACAAATCACGAAAATGTCATTGCGATAACAAAATTGTTAGATAAAGTATTTATTCTAAATAAATCCCAGAAAAGTTGACAAAAATACAAAGGAAAATACAGCACCAAATCGGTAGTTTTTGACCATATTTTCACATTTAACTTTTTGAAGAAATACAACTTTACGACAGATATTAAACGGCCTGTTTCACCCTAAATATTGGGCGAACCCCAAGCAATGCATTTTCTCAAAGAAAACACACTTCAAATGGAGTCAATTAGTGATACAAAATGTGAAAATGTGCCAGCCTATGATAGACCCATACCCAATAATGATAAATGATGGCAATTCCTAGCAAAATAAAAACATCCAATATTCCCCGGTAGCAAACTAAAGCTTGCAGGGCCCATATGACAGGTAGATAGTGTAGGTTAGTGACCAACTAGGATTTCACCAGTGCTTCATGAATATGGGTCCAGATTTCCACACTTTTTTCCGCCATGAAGCTCATGGTTTCAGGTAACACCACTTTGAAAGAGCACTGAAAATATCTGGAATCTACCATCAATTTTGTCTAATCTTTAATCAAACACATAAAAGCATGCTGTTTGATCTTAGGACAATCAGTATTTATGATTGTATGATTGATTTAATATTCAGATTATGCTAAGAACCTTGTGGAGGGGCTCTTTTATATGCGGATGTGCTTGCCTATCTTTAAAAATTCTGTACCTACAATAACTGCCAATCCATATAAAAATTGTAACTTGTACCGTACAAAATGTTACTCACATTGAGTGAGCACTGTTGTAAACACCTTCAAAATTATGAAGGCAACAGGGGGGAAAGTCAAAGATACAAGGCTTATCACAATAAAAGGTGTCATCATCTTTAAAACAATGGTGTTGGAAGGCCTTCAATATTTGGAAACACTTATTTGGTATGGAATTTATCAAAATGGATTATATAAAAGTCAAAAATCTAATCTACGGATAAAGTTGAAACCAATTATAGTATCATGCATGCAAAAGAGTCAATTCGGAAGTTAGTCATTATGCTAAGAAGTTATTGAAATTGCAAACTCAAGGCCTGGGGTACTTAGTACAAAAGGGGTTATGGGGACGTTCCGCAAATTCGGGTAGCAAAATCAGGCTTTCTGGTACATGTATTTCAATCGGTCCTTTTCCAAAATGTGGTATTCTAATGGGTTCATTTTTTCAAAATTTCTTCTCCCTATCCTAACCAGGTTTGAGTACCCCCCCCCCACCCCCAGGGATCAAGGGAAGATTTTTTCATATAAAACAGGATTGAAATTGCAAACTCAAGGCCTGGGGTACTTAGTACAAAAGGGGTTATGGGGACGTTCCGCAAATTCGGGTAGCAAAATCAGGCTCTCTGGTACATGTATTTCAATCGGTCCTTTTCCAAAATGTGGTATTTTAATGGGTTCATTTTTTCAAAATTTCTTCTCCCTATCCTAACCAGGTTTGAGTCAAGTGGAGTTCAGGTTATCCCTTTTAAGGCTCAGTCACATATTGCCGTATAGGCCTACAGTCTAAACGTACAAATAACATACAAAGGTTTCACATTCTGAACGTGTGCCAAACGGACCACCACCATATGAATAACGAATTGAACATATATAGGACAAACTGCATTGTTAACACATTGAACGTACTTCTACCGAACACATGATGAACAACGATGTACAAACCAAAACAATAGTGGAATAGGCCCGCACGTAATTTTGGCTCTATGCGGTGACGTGTGACAGAACCCTAAAATTCATTGATTGGACAGGGATATATAAGCCTATTAGTATTACATATTACAAACATAAGGATCATGTGTTAGCACACATGGCAAGATGTTCACCCCTTTATCACAGCAAAAGATAATATGAATAGAAGCTTTTTTCAAGGTCAACATAATGTCATGTTCTCAACATACATGCCCACTATAATAATCTCTGCTCTGTATTGCTGTCCCATTACACTTATCTGGAAATGATAATCAGTTTATCTTGTCAAAACATATATCCAGGTCACAATGCATCTAGATACAAGCTAGACAAGGGGAGACCAAAAAGTTATGGGTCTCTTAATAAAAAAATTTGATACTTCTCCCGGGGGGGCCACTGCCATTGCAAGGTGGACACCATGCGCGTACACAAAAACGAGTATTAAGGGTAGTTTTTCTCGAACAGACGATGTACGCGCGTACATTGGAAAGGGTATCAAAATTGCAAAAATTTTGAAAAAAGGGTATAGTTTTCCAAGACTGGATACTTGTAAAGGGTATATATTTTACATGCCATGAAAAAGTAGCATTTTAGACATAATCACCGAAAATTTGATAATTTATACGCGTAAAGTAAAATCAGCTGCCCCTATTGTATCTGCCAACTTACTGCGCCTTCTCTTAAGTTCGTATCCGAGTCATGATTCAACAGAACAGTAAGTAGGCCTTGTTCAAAGCCCGCATAAATCAGTTTTGATTGAAAACGGAACGGACTTGTCAAAGCGAGCCTCATTTGACTCTTTTATTTTAAACGCTGTTAGGAAGTTGTATGTTGTGTATAAGTAAAATAGAACA
>JXSR01S073164.1:0-10153 GCA_000969725.1 Ophiothrix spiculata
GTATATTTTACACACAAAAGTACCAAGAAGTTAAGTAATTTCAGATCCAGAAATCTTTGCTTGGTGAGATTTTCTGCTGTCATAAGCATTAAAAATCTTACGAAATACGATTAAATCATAGTTGGCAAGTATGCATGTATAAGATTTTTAGATAGGGATCTGCCATAAGCAAATGATCTTAATTTCAATCATGACTTAATGCTAGTAATTATTTAGTGGTGTACAACCTTCTGGTAAATATTTAGTGGTGTATAACCTGCTGGTAACTATTTCGTGGTGTATAACCTGCTGGTAACTATTTTGTGGTGTATAACCTGCTGGTAACTATTTTGTGGTGTATAACCTTATAGACATAACTGTCTTATGATGATATCTAGTCATCCAGGGAACATCATACAGGGAATAGGTCCTATTTGATCATTGTACATAGCTAGGATAAACCATATAGTACCTGCTAGTGGCATGGCCCAATTCCAAGTACGTGATCCTGTTTCCTGCTCATTAGGTGATATGTGGGGATAACTGTATTTCCACCTAAGTTATCCTTACATTAATAGTGTGAAGTACTAATAATAGGTTGTCAACATGACTGACAATGTCAATGTTCAGCAGCATTATGTTGGCTTCAGGGTACACAAACAGGGGAATGATTTCAACCCGGGATTTCAACATCCCATACGAAAAAGCATGCAGAAAACGTATGTGCAGAAGCATGCTGCACACTTATCTAAGCATTTTCATGCATGCAAACATTTTGTTTGTCTGCTCGCAAGTTAAACATATGCGCAGGTAATGCATGCAGGATAACATGTGCAGTGCATGTACTATCCCCGGGTACTATCTGCACAAATTTTTCTGTGTGTGCTGTTCACAAGTAGACATTTTATGTAAAAATTTTTATGTGTGCGCTGTTCACAAGTAGACATTATATGTAACTTTGACCCTCGTAGCGCTAAAAATCAATAAACAATCAGCACTTTCTTTTTAGTCAGAATTAAGTCACAACCTTTTCTAACAATCAGCTCTACCAACAACAACCAAACCATTATTATGTGAACAAGCCATAGGTTCCACAGCACTAATTGGTATTCCTTTTGTTTTACATGCAAATATCGTGTCTTTTTTACCCCAAAATTTAACATTTATGGTGTGACAATGCAATAAAACCATTGATTTTCTGAAAAACAATGATATTTACTATCATTTGACAAGCATTTGAAGTGGAGTTCAGCAGGTCGATTTTTCCCTACACTACCCTACATTTTTAACATGTTAAACGGCAGCTCTTGTTCTGGGTGATTTCTAGACCATTTTTGTGTCTCTCAGTTTAGAGGAAAAATGACCAAATATGAGCTTATATTGGAGAAAAACTGAGATTTTTGCATCAATATTTGTTGACAGACATCCAAAGTAAATATCTAGAACAAAACTAAGCCACTCAACCAACATTTTAACTACTTATGAGACACTTTAGTGCAACCGGTGTGTCATGTAATGGCGGCCCGCATGTGCCATAGGGTGGTGCGGGGTATATCAAATAGTGCTGTGGAATCCATAGTTTTCAGGTGAGCTATATTTTTTGCTTTGACTATTGGTTTAATATCTCCAACAATAAAAACTTGTGAAACGTCTATTAACTTTGGAAAACAAATGTTTTAAAAAGACTTATGTTTTGCCATACTTTTCATAATTCTACTTAATGCAAATTTATCAAACGGCAAGACATTGAGAAAAAATCCCTGTAAAGTATCCCCTTAATGATATCATAATGATGACAATAAATGAGGGCATTGTCATTTCCCACTAGTGACCCATTTCATGTGAATAGAGTGTTTACCCGGAACATCATTGAAAGTATTAACTTCAATGCTTTTAATTAATTAGCTTCCTAAAATATGTGACTATCCATTACTAACATCCAGTAAAGTCTGTATTTATCATTTTGAGCACAGTATAAGGCACCTGTAAAATGTATTTTAACAAAATTGTGATGTTTGTAGATTTGAAATGTCCACGACTTTCTTAACTGGCTCATACATACACATATCTGACGAGCCAGTTTACCGGCTTTAAGCATACTTGTCAGAAAACCATACGCGTCTGTCAACTGGCATGGGTAGTTACAATTTTTAAAGGTTTTGTTTATACAGGGTTCCCAGCATTTTACAAAAATGAAATTCACTTATTTTTCCCTGATGAATTCCATGATAATTGTTTTTACGAAAAAACAAATCATAGCATGAACCTAGAAGTACAGAGACCTGGCACAATTGGGCCATGTATAATCAGGTCCTGATATTAAACATTCAATCGTGTGCTTTACATAATTTATAAAATGTACCACTACCAGTACCCTTACAGTGAAAAACCCACTGCAAACGGATAAAAAGAATCTGGCCTTCAAAATGGTCCAAATTTCAACGTCTTGCAGGCACATGGGGACAGTACCTAGACTTTCCAATAAGATTGACAAGACTGTCATAAAGTAGATTATTGGAGTAAAAAGAGTATGATGAACATAACATTGTTTGTTTTTTCTTTCGAAATAATGATTTTAACATCAAAAAAGTAAATATTTCTGAAAGTGATTCCAAAATCCACTAATTCTTGGGGAAACAAATATAGAAGTCAATATCAATCTACTGTTTTAATCGACAAACATAGATATTCTGAACAATGTGATGTTATATGCAAGTACTACACTAATAGATTTTAGCATATCATTTTGGAAATCCTATAATAAACTTAAGAATTAGGTTTGATTATAAAAGTTAATTACTTTTATGAGTCACTGAATATAACATTGAAGACAATTATAAATACAAGACAAGGTACAAGGTACATTCATTGTAAACATTCTTAATTGTGAGGAACTGAAAATCATTGAGGGATTTAAATCTTCCAATATTGAGGAGGTGACAAATTTTGTGTCTTCATACACTGACATAGCTAGGAGCATCCTTTAATGGTTGAATGAATCAGCGGTGCAAAATGATCTATCATCATTTTAACGTTCTTTGCTATTGTTCAGCAAAGCACCGCCTTGAAATTATGGTCATCAACGCCATTTAGTCTTGAGATATTGAATCTAAGTTGTTGTAGGTTTTCTGCAAGGTTTTCTCACAGGTTGTGGTGATTCCATAAGGTCTTGGTATGCTAAGTATGGTGTGTTTCTGCCAAGTGGTAGTCCTAAGAAGTGTCCAAGCCAACTTAGATGTCTCCTTATAATGGTGGTGCCCAAACTTGTTCTCATACTGCTTCTTGTAGTTTTTAACTAATTATGTTGAAGGCAGAGTATGTTTAATTTTTCATCAGGAAACTTTTGGAAGGTGTCCCTATAAATTTGTTGTGTTGTAGTCCAATGTCCATATTTTGCTCTTATATAAAAGATGCTAGATATGACATTGAAAATATGGCGTAACTTTCAGATTAATTTTTCCATCCAATAGATGACCTTTGACCCAAAATCTATTGTGGTCCTACAAAACATTTGGTCGTGACGTCACCAAATATTTGCCATCGAACTTTAACTATGAACGGGTAGCAAACATTTGGTCCAATGTATGTGGCAATTAAATAACGTGTGCAATCTAGCGCGAAATTTTGTTTGGTCTCAACTCGGTGTTGAAGTTATTTTGTTTGGAGTCAATCGTCATTTTTACGTCACGACCAAATGTTTGGTAGGAAAAATTTTGTTTGGAGGCCGACTATGAATTGAGCTATATTGCAGGTCAGTCTTTTTTGTCTTATCCACAATCAGATGGCCTTGGTTCACTGCCCTTCAGAAGCATTATAAAATAACAATTGAAGAACTCTCCAAAACTCAATAAGTTAAAGAAATATGCATGTTTGAAGTAATTTACCTTATTGTGTGTGTGCAGAGATGTATCTCACATATAATATTATACTGACAATACCTCAATCGAAAATCACAAGTGGTGAACAGAGATATTCAACAGAAGTTGAGGTATTCTTGGACCAATATTGCTCAGGTAATACCGTAGAAGATATGACGAGTTATTAAACAGTACAAGAGGCATAGTTGGACCCATATTCAACATGTGATACTTCAGAAGTTTTAAACAGGCATACAACATGATCTGTGTCATTGCTGGACCCATATTCCATAGGCAATGCTTCAAAAGTTTTGAACAGACGTACAACAGTATCTTTGTCACTGTTGGACCCATATTCCAACCATAATACATCAGGAGTTTCAAACAGATTGGACCCATCTTCCAAAGACAATACTTCAGCACTTTTTGAGAGGTATTCATCAGTATCTTTGTAATTGTTGGATCCATATTCCTAAGGCAATATTTAAGAAGTTTCAAACAGATTGGACCCATTTTCTGCAGGCAATACTTCAAAACCTTTGGAAAAGTATTCAACAGTATCTTCATCATTGTTGGACTCATATTACACCAATAATACTTTAGAAGTTTCAAATAAATTGGACACATTTTCCACAGGCAATACTTCAGAACTTTAGGAGAGGTATTTAACAGTATCCGAGTCATCATTGGACCCATAATATACAGATAATACTTCAAAATTTTCGAGAATACATCCGACAATATCAGTAGGGTTTTTGGATCTATATTCCACAAGCAATGCATCAGACATTTTGAATCAACTTTCATCAAGATCCATGGCATCATTGAACCCATGTTAAAAATGCAATACTGAAGCTGCTTTGAACAGATATTCATCAGTGTTTGTGGTATTGTTGACCCAATACTCAACATGCTGTGTTCCAAAAGTTTTGAACAGATATTCAGTGGTGTCTGTAGCATCATTGAGTCCATCGAGCTGTGTTCCAATAGTTTTGAGAAGAGATTCAAAAGCTCATCTGGCATCATTGGACCCATATTCAGCAGACTATGCTTTAAAAGATTTCAGCAGATATATAAAAGTTTCCCAAACATCGATGGAACTCCTTGCTTCAGAAGTTTTCAGCAGATGCTCTGTGGTAACAATGACATTGTTTCAGGTTTCTGTAAATGATCAACAGTATCTCATTAACTGTTCAATACAATCCTCAACCAGATTTACAAAGTCATTTCCTCTCAATACCTTTGGAATTCTTGAACTGTACACTCCATGGATATAGAACAAAGAGAAATCTTAATAAAGTTGAGGCCTAAATCAATGCCAAGTGCGGACATTTTAATTAATGGCTATTTGGAAATCATAGAATGACATTACAGATCTGGTTAAAAGTTAAGTGGAAAAACCATGGCCTTTGAGTCAATGAACATATCATTGAGGACAATTATGGCTACAGGTAAAGAGTACTGACAGGTGAATCACTAGAGTCTAATTTGTTTACACACAATCATCAGGATGTGGCTCAAATCTGGAAAATTATCAGCTCAAATACTTCAGATTGAACTGTTTTCATGTATCATTGAACCAAATGTTTTCTTTATTAATTGGCAAGGGCAAGGATAGGATTATTTTTTTTTGGAAAAAATCCTGACTCTTGTGAAAAATCTTGAAAGCTGCAGAAAATTGGTCTATAATGTCCCATATCAAGCTGCAAACAGATAAAATTGTGGAATTTTGAATGAGTCTTTAAATCTTAAAAAAAAATCACACCCTGTTAATGGGTTTAACTGACGTAAAATGCTGTAACTTTTTAAATCCATAGTGTTGATTTCAAAAATCTAAATCTGTAATATGAGGTTCTTAGGCCTCGTATTACAAGGGCCAATTTTACTGGAGGTTTGTGACATGTTAGTCACATATGTGTACCGCCGCGGCAAAAGGGTCCAGTTGTCGGCTCGTACATGTTGCTCCTTGTAGCATATCTGATGTATGGTATTTGTATACATCAGATATGCTACAATGAGCAACATGTAGGAGTCGACAACTGGACCCTTTTGCCGCGGCGGTACACATATTGGGTTTGTATATTATTTCAATTTGAGCTATAACACTGATAACATTTCCATCATCATTGGCAATCCTATAGTCCTATACTAACAACAGAACCCTTAACCCTTTAGATCCAATATTTCCAAAGGAGCTTATGAGCGAACGCTCAGGTGTTCAAATTCGTTTTGAGTGTAAAATTCAGTATAGGTTATATACACCTATATTCTAAAGCAGGATCGAAAGGGTTAAAAGACCTGATTTTGCTAAATTTCCGCCTGACCTTGGAATCAATTACAATGAAATGTGATATGATAGGCAGATGAGAACAGGACATCCTAAAATGCCCCAGTATCTTTGCATTATAATATAGCGATAAAGACCTGTGTATTGACCTACTTCCACATGTCTCCAAGATGTCTCAACTGAGAGGATTCCTACTAATGTCACATAAATCAACACCTTAGATGTCAAATTAACATTTGTTTAAACATGACTAACACTGCAACTCACCAGGATATGATGTTGGTTGAATGAAAATATCTGTTGATTTGTGCAGGACAAAACTGTGAAAATGACAAGATATTTTGATTTATTTGCCACTGTAAAATTGGTTCGCTGCAGGGCCATGTCAAATATGGCATGATTGAAAGAACTTACAAGAGCTCCAGCTTATCGGCAACGCTAATAATTATTTTGCCTATCTCATGTTTGGGATTTTTGAATATATCAGCTCTTTAGAATGAGGGGTACCTTAAAAATGGACAGACAAATATATATTTATATATAACCATGAACATTGACTAAAAAGTAACTCAAATCTGTGACTTTAATTCTTATCCAGAATAGAATTTCTGGTGATCTATTATGATGATTATGATGACAAAGTACAATGCTACAATACTGGAAGCACACAATGGCAGGTGGAAACATGCCGTTTATTATCCACAGGAAAAGTCTGGTGCCATCTATTGGTGTAAAAATACATCAAAATCACGCCATGCAAGTCACTTGTGATTTACAATGACACAATTGTATCTATTCTACTATTAATAACTGCTTGAATTCACAGTAATTTTATTATGTTTCTCGGCAAAATAACTAGTATTAACTTTGGTCAAAGACCTTTTCTTTTTCTGATATTCTTGACTAAATTGTTTAACAAGGCGCCTCATCAGGATGGAATTAACAACAACCTGTTTGTCCAGTGAGAAAATGTGTCTGTTTGAATTTCCTTTATAAAGAAATTAATATGTGATTTTTGCATCTGTTAGGGTCACATATAGAAAACTGACATTGTTAGTTTAATTTACATCTATTTCATTTGCCTGTTGAACAAATTCAGAGCTGCATGCCATCTTTGGCAAAAGATCTTGGTTCTGAAACAGCTTGCACACTAGTGTCAAAGTTAAGCATAATTGGTCATTCCATGTGAATGGCACTTGGTGTTACACATACACCTTAGTGATTCCCTTAACTTTGAAGTTTAATTTCTGCATTTGGTTCTTTTAATTTGTAGTTTTAGTTGTAAAAATGTCAACTAAATTTTGTAAAACTATTTCCAAGATAGTATTAAACTGACATTGACATTTTCAAGTAACAAATCATATGAAATATATGCTGTGGAATACCCATAACATTTCAAGGGTGTCCCAGTCACTGTCCCGTAACTTAAAAGCTGCCCTTAATAGTTAGAGGATTTGATAATTGTTCAATTAACTGTAACTCTGCAGTTTTAAGGGAACTTTAAAAAAACGTTGCACTGGAAGTTCGTTTTATGAATATGGCCCCTGATTTTTTTATTATGCAGGGCATAATTTCTATATTAGGACAAAAATTACTTGCAAAATTCATCACAGCAAGTTTCATTTAGAACAGACATATTATGGGTAATAAGAAATAAGAAACATATACACATTGTCCATCTGATATAAATATAGGACAGCAACACCTACGTCCTCCGGCCATATATCAGCCTAGGTCTTTCCTACAATGATTTATTTGTGTCCATTTTGAGGTCCTGTGAGTGGGCAGGCTTAACTTAATTATTTTCACACAAAGTGTGAAATTGAGTATACCTGTATGCTTTCAAATGTTCCCAAAATAATATTACAAGAAATTACTTGTTGCCTAAAATCTGTTGCAGACAGAACAGGTGTAAAACCAGGACACTTAAAAATCAGGTGATGAAGCTTTGGATGATAAACATGATAAAGTGAATACTAAGTGCCTTTGACCTATATCTAATCTACACAATGGATTCATTGTACCTAGTTTTCCTTTTCCCTACATTTTAGTTAAAATTAAAATTTCCAAGACTCTCTTCAGTTTTTTTTTCTGGTTGTATATAACATTATCTAGGTGCACAAACAAAAATGTGCTGTAAGATTTCTTTTTTTTTTATCCCTACATTGCACTGACCTCACACTTTGTCAAGATAGACCCAAAGCAGATTCTGAAATCCAGAGTTATTTTACAAAAAGATGATTGGCACATTTTACTCTTCTACAAAACTGACTGTGACATACTCTTCTGTATAGAAGCACCATAGTGCACCTAGTGCCCTGCAGCAAACTGAGTCAAATGGCTAAAACAAATGACTACATAATCATCTCATGCAGTGGCAATGGCAAAAGTAAATGACCATTTGAAAGCAATGACCAACACCTGTATTTGTGAGTTAGGAGATACACCAATTGCTTTGTGACAAATGAAAATAGCCAAAAGTCATTGCTACTTGACATCAAAGATCAGTCCCTGAATCAATGTATTCAGTTTGTGTACAAAAAAAAAATATATTTTTTCCATTTCAATCCAACCTGAGTTTTATAGATATGTTCTTCTAATATTGGTATAATCAGTGTTATCGAATTGAGTATAGACTACATGTGGCCAATATGATCCTGTAGTAATTGCGATATTCAAACTGCATGTATACTGGCACAAGATTTTCTGTTTTTAGATATATCAGCATCATGACTTTTAGGTTAGCAATTATTGACAGAAGTTAAGGCAGGTGTAGTACAGGACACCTGCAAATTATAGGGATTTAGATCTGTGTTTTGACTACCTTTGGCCTACTTCTCATTGGCTACAAGTAACCATTGTTCTACTTTACATGGCAATTAAATGCTGAAAGATAAGAATCAGTTCATGATTTTGACCCGATTCTGATGGCTACTAATAATGGAAACTATATATGCACAGTGTCCAATAAAAAGTTGTAGCAAACCGTAAGACTTGAATGGCATTGGCACATGGATTGCTACAAATCCACTTTATTATATAGTAAATCAAACTAGTTGCAAAATAATGCAACTTTCCCCCGGGAACTTTCCATAACTCTTTTGCTCCGGAAGATGCTTGCAACAGCTAAGCAAAATTTGACATAGCAGCGGCTTTGACGTCAATCTATGGTTATTAATTTCATTTCCAACTGGGTGATTTTAACCCTTGTGCGAGCTATTGCCAGTGGCTTTCCGTGCAAAACAATGTATCAGCCAGGGTCGGACTGCCTGTTTAAAATGAATTTTTATCAGTTCTTTTTGTGCACTTCCAGTTTATTTATTCTGTCCAAACATGGTGACCTTCGAACAAAATATTCCGGACCAAAATAGTTAACACTTAAGCGACCAAGGTATTTCCCATCCGTTGGTGCCCAAGGGACCCCCCCCCCCCCTTAAAAAAACACCCTTCCGGTATAAATTTTACGTTGAAAGTCTAGTCAATGATAAAGCATGTAAAAAGGATCAAAATACAGAAAAAATTGTGAAAATCGGATGAACCGTTTCAAAATGGCAGCCGAAAAATATTTTTTGTGTCGCATCAAAAAATTTCCCGCCAAAATTTCGAAAACTGTGTTCCTGAAGGAATTTTTGCATGAAATTTTACTCAAATTTGCATATTGCAAAAATAAAATTAGAAAAAAGTTATTCGGTTTCGATTTTAAGGGCAAAACAAATTTGAACAGCGCCCTTGAAAAATCACTTTATGCTAATTAGCACGAAAACGACTGGATCGATTTGAATTTTTATGCCACTGGGGGATCCGCTGCGCTAAGTTTGACAATTACATGGAGCGGTGATGCAAGTTTTTTTTCGTGTTTTCGCGCTACGCACGAAAACCTGTTGTAGGGCCCCTAGGAACCCCCCCTTGGTCACTTTAGTGTTAAAGGGACTGGTCTAGATTCTTCCCACTTATTTTTTACCTACATATTTTTTACTTTAATCGATAGAACATGTTTATAGTAATATAACCTACAAGTAGTTTTCCATGA
>JXSR01S073164.1:18052-32423 GCA_000969725.1 Ophiothrix spiculata
TATTTAAAATAAACAATGGAAAATGGCTTGTATGATTACAACAAAAACATTTCGCACCAAATAACAGTGTTAACATGTTATAAAATTCAAATTGGCACCTGAAATGAGATCCAAAATGGCTGCCAAAATACATTTTGATGCTTATAAATTGGCCAAAGCGACTTGAAAACACCATCAAAACATCAATTATTCAAAATAATAAATGAAAAATGGCTTGTATGATTACAACAGACACATTTCTCCCCAAATAAGAGTGTTAGCATGCTTAAAATCCCAAATAGTGCCCATATTGAGATCCAAAATGACTGCCAAAATATACTTCTATGCGTAAAAAAGGGTTAAAACGACTTTCATACAGTATCAAAAACACCAATTATTCAAAATAATCAACGAGAAATGTGTCTATTTTAATCCTCAAAGCTGTTTTCCATTTATTATTTTCAATAAATAGAATGGTGCCCATGCTGAGATCCAAAATGGCTGCCAAAATACACTTCTATGATTAAAAAGGGGTTAAATTGACATTAAACAGCATCAAAAAACCCTATTTATTCAAAATAATCAATGGAAAACAGCTTTGAGGAGGATAACAATAGAAACAGTTTTCCTCAAATAATATTGTTAACATGATTAAAACCCAGAATGACATCAATTCTGAAACTTCAACATGGCCACCAAAATACATTTCTATGCATAATAACGGCTTAAAGTTGACTTTCAAATATCATCAAAACACTAAATTACCAAAATAATTAATTGAAAACAGTTTTGAGGATATCAACAGACGCATGTCCCTCCAAAAAGATTGCTAACATTCTTTAAAAATGGCTCCTGAAATGAGATCAAATCTTATTTGGGGAAAAATGTGTCTGTTGTAATCCTCAAAGCTGTTTTCCCTTGATTATTCTGAATAAATAGTGTTTTTGATGCTGTTTGAAAGTCATTTTAACCCATTTTTACACATAAAAGTGTATTTTGGCAGCCATTTTGGATCTCAGTATGGGCACCATTTAACACATGTTAACACTCTATTTTGGGGAGAAATGTGTCTGTTGTAATCATAAAAGCCATTTTCCATTGATTATTTTGAATATTTGATAATTTTGATGGCGCTTTAAAGTCACTTTAACAAATTTCTAAGCATAACATGTATTTTGGCGGCCATTTTGGATCTCATTTCAGTCGCCATTTCAATTTGTTAACATTTTAACACTTTGATTTGGGAAGAAATGGGTCTGTTGTTATCATACAAGCTATTTTCCATTGCGTATTTCGATTAATTGATCTTTTTGATGGTGTTTTCAAGTCACTTTAGCCAATTTCTAAGCATAAAAATGTATTTTGGCAGCCATTTTGGATCTCATTTCAGGTGCCATTTTGAATTTTTAACATGAAAACAGTCTAATTTCAGAACAAATTTATCTTTTGTAACCATAGGAGCCATTTGCCATCGATTATTTTGAGCATTTTGTTGTTTTTCATACTGTTTCAAAGTGACTATAACCTATTTTAATGCATCAAAATATATTTTGGCAGCCATTTTGGATCTCATTTCAGGTGTCAATTTGAATTTTATAACATGTTAACTCTTTCACTCCGGAATAAAATTTTAACAATCTGTCCTATCTGGACGGCAAGCCGCTCACAGCGGCTCACAGACACCTAACTTTATGATAGCATATGATAATTGTAGTGCACCAGTGTTACCCTCTTTGCTAATAAAAATGACCGTGTTCGATAGCCCTTTGTTTCAACTGCTTGATGGCGAATTTTCAACCAATTTGGGCTTGTAGTTTAATTTTTAGAGCAATTTGAATGAATTGCGTCGAAATAGAAATTTCGGCCAATCTTGCACGCATTTAAAGGCCGCTGTGAGCGGCTTGTCGGAGTGAAAGAGTTAACACTGTAATTTGGGGTGAAATGTTTTTGCTGCAATCATACAAGCCATTTTCCATTGATTATTTTAAATAATTGATGTTCTTGATGGTGTTTTCAAGTCACTTTAGCCAATTTATAAGCAAAAAAGTGTATTTTGGCGGCCATTTTGGATCTCATTTTAGGTGCCATTTTGAATTTTTAACATGTTAACAGTCTAATTTTAGAACAAATGTATCTTTTGTAACCAAAGGACCCATTTGCCATTAATTATTTTGAGCATTTGATGTTTTTTAATTCTGTTTCAAAGTTACTTTAACCTATTTTAATGCATAGAAAGTATTTTGGCGGCCATTTTGGATCTCAGCTTGGGTGCTATTTTGGATTTGAAACATGTTAAAAGCATTATTAGGTAACAAATGATCTTGTTGTAACCCTAAATGTTAATTTCTGTTGATTGTTTATATTAATGGGCATCTTACTGGCTGTTTTGGTTAATTTAATGAAAATAAGATATTTTTGCGGCCATTTTGGTAGCCATTTTGAATTCAAAACATGCACATGATCTAATTTTGAGCCAAATTGATTTGTTATGGCTCTAGAAGCCATTACCAAATAATAACCTTGGACAAAATATGTTTTTTAAGTTACTTTTAAGCCATTATAATGGAAATATGGTATTTTGGCGGCCATTTTGAAAATAGCGCCCTAGGCCTAACGTAAAAGTTTTCAGGATACGGCCCGTTTACCCCAAATTTTCTGATTCCTCATCAAAAACTGATTCAGGAAAACCACATGAGAATTTCTACTTTTTCTGGTGATACCTCTGTCAATTAGAGCCTGGTCTATATCTATTAATACCAAAACCAAGTACATAGGGGTTCTGTTCCAAAAATAGGGCAACTCCCCCCTTTCAGAGTTCGTGTTACAAAAAACAGCTCAGGAGTACAATAGCCTTGCTCCAAGGCGTGAGGCTGTATCCCCTATTCCAATATCCAATACATGCAAGGCCTGCTTCCTATTTCTTTAATTATTCTCACTTCCCAATGTATATGATATACAGTAAATCAATGGTTATACCTCCCTCTGAATTCAGTTTCCTTTCCAATCTAGTTGCTTGGAGGAAATATAGATAAGCTAGTAGACACCCTGGACAGAAGATCCTTTGTCTGTACTCAAATAGTTCATAATATGTTGTAACAGTCGCATAATACATTTGCTTGCTAACAACATTTATTTGCAAGTTCACATAGGGGAATGTAATGTGGTTGGACTTAAGTTATGAACTTCAACTACTTTGTGTCCTCTGTCAGGCCATGGTCAGGGTAGGTTGAGGTTCTATGGTCCATTGTTAAATACCAAAATAGAAAGTTTGAAGAAACTTTAAATGCAAACAGTGATGATTTGTTTGGTTCTCCGCTACAATTTGAGACTTTGTGAGAATTAAGTAGGCCTATATTGGATACCTGTGCAACTGTTTTAAAAATAGCATATTTAAGCATGGACTGTGGAAATATAACTTTCACAGAAAATTGAATATTTTGGAGAGAGTACAGGACAACAGAGACTTGGAGCAAGTCTAGAGTACAAGAGTTAAAAGCATTTTATGTCCTGTTTTTTATTTCCTGTAAGTAGACACTTCAGGTGATTTTTAGATTATATATCAAATTCTTTCAAATGAATTTTAAATGAAAATAGGTGATCTAAGAAATCCAAAACCGTTTGAATTTTTCAAATCCGACCTTCCCTTGCAAAGTTATGAAGGTTTTTGTATCGCTATTTTAACTAATTTTGGAGAACGCAGGTCAGGGGATAAATCTCTTACTTTCTTTATTTTCGGTTAACAAGGCCACGGCACCAATCACCGTTACACCGCTGGTCAATACACAGAGTAATTTGGTCAATATTTTAATTGTCTGAATGGATATTACAACACACCAGGAGTTATTTTGCAGCTTTTTGCGCCCACACATGCGCGGGGTATTTAAAGATGATTAGTTCCCCATGGTAAAGGGCTGATCAACAATTAATTTAGCAAAAAAAAAAGGCGCAGAAATTTCACCCAAATAATCAATATTTTTGCCGTTGTTTAATTACATTTGATTAAGCAGATATATAAAAAAAATTCTTGAGTATGCATGGATGTCCACATAACTTTTTTTATTCTTCACTTCCAAAAAAATTTGGCAATGTTTTAAAATTCAATAACTCTGCAGCGACATATCAGAATTCATGTCTACTTATAGATTGGTGAGCATGGACAAAATCGTCTTCCTGATAACATATTCTCAAATAAAAATTGTCTATCACTTCGCGAGGAATCCAGAAAAACATATGAAAAAGTGTCTAGAAACACTTGATTTAGGAATAAAAACAAAACTACCAGGCCTAGTTAACGTCATGCCTGCTTGAATATGAGCTATGTGTCAATGTGTGTGTAGGTCAGCGGTGTGAAATATCAACGTTCACCTACCATGCAATGGGTAAATGAAGTATCTACTGTAAGATATAAAACCAGCAGGTGATTCTTAATTCTGAAATTTTCAACTGCACTATTGCTGCTTTTTTCTTTTTTATATCTCCACCAATGAGGATCATCACCTTCACCTTGTTTAGGAAACCAAACTTAGTACTTGGTACCAAGTAAGCTAAAGGAAGCTTATCTTCAACAGGGCTCCAAGATGTTTTTTTAAATTCAGTTTTGAATGTAGGAAGAAGACCGGAGTACCCGGAGAAAAACCTGCGGAAGCGAGCATGGACTGAAAACCAAATGCACATAAAGTGCCAGGAGCGGGACTACCGCTGCACTAACCCACTCCCCCGATCATGCAACCATCCAGCTCACATTTCACAAATGATGTTGCATGCTTTTCTATGCTACATTAGAACATGGTATTCAACACACAATTGAAAAAGGTGACAGACATTTATAGATTGGGGTATAACACAACAGAAACCATCACAAAAAGAGACCACTAAATAAGGCACAATGACATTCTACCATTTGCAAACTGCAGATGACATCATTAACAGCCAAACATGATGATCTCTTACTGAAATTGGATGTTGCATATCCACTCTGCCAAACCAGGACATGGTACTCAACATATTACTGAAGCAGGTGAGCATATCCATTAATGTTAGCCTAGGGGCATAACACCACAATGACCAACCAAAACACTAATGAAGGCCAGAGGTATTTGTCCAACATTATATCAGCCAAAACATGACCATATTGCACCTGACATTACATGTTGCTCTCCGAGGACATGTTACTCAACATAAAATTGCAAAAGGTAATGAACATATCCCTTAGTGGAAGCCCAGGGTATAACAAATAACACCACAATGACAAAAACGAAGCCACCAATGAAGGCCAGTGGCACTTGACCAATTACAGTCAACAACATTTGTCAGCTAGCCACCAAACACAACCATATTGCACCTGATATTGCATGCTCCTCCCAGAAGACATGGAAGTCAACATAAAATTGCAACAGGTGATGAATATACCCCTAGTGATAGCCAAGGGGTATAACACCACAATGACCACAATGAAACCACTAAATAGACATATTGACATATGGCCATTTCTCTCCAACATTGCATGTTTTTCTTTTCCAAACCAGAACATCTGACATGGTACTCAACATGCAATTGAAGCATAATATAGTAGTTATTTCTTTCTCACAATATAAATCTATGCTTATCTTGGGGAGCTTTCGATCCGCCATGATGCTAGACCTTTTTCAACCCGACGAGCAGGGGTTGGGGGTTGGGAGGCAATATTGGGAAGGTTTAAGAAATGCTGGCCTGATCTTGATTGGCCTAGAGTCTCAAAAGTTGGTTGTATATCCCTGGAAGTTGGTGTCGGCCAATGTGTTGAGGGAGCTCTGACAGATCTTGATGTGTGCTGCTTCTCTGACATCCCTGGTATACCAATTAGGGTCTTTGTCTATTATCTTCGTTTCCAGGGGGTGTACAATGTCCAATATTGGTGTGGATCTTGATGGAGTTCTTTCAGTCAAGTACTTAGGGAACGTTTTGTTTCCCCAATGTAGGCAGTCCACACAAGATCAAATTAAGCCACATTGATCCTCTTCTTTAATCTTGTCCTAGAAATTCATGAAGGGTGTTATGGGGATGAAAGTGAACTTGTACACTTTTCCTGGATAATATCCTACATAGGCCCTCCGAGATAAAATGCGCCTAAGGTAAGGTTATACGTCCTTTGTTTGTGACAACCCCTTTCAGAATAATACCTATGTTTTGAACGATCAGTTATGGCAAAGTGTGATGGGTGATATCCACAATGACTGAGCGAAGTCCTATGTTTTCAATTTCTTGACTTTGTTTCTACTCCGTACTTTACAATTGAAGCAAGTTATTAGTACATCCCTCAGTGTTAGCCCTGGGGCAGAAGATCACAATGACCACATCCAAGGTACTAATGAGGCACATGGTATTTTACCAATCCAATTACATTTTGCTGTTAAGGCCAAACCATAGTCGGTCTCCAAACAAAATTTTCCCCACCAAACATTTGGTCATGACGTCACCAAATATTTGCCATCAAATTTAAACTATGAATGGGTAACAAACATTTGGTCCAATGTATATGGCAATTCAATAAATGTGCAATCTAGCTCAAAATTTAATTTGGTCTCAACTCGGTGTTGAAGTTATTTTGTTTGGAGTCACTCGTCATTTTGACGTTATAACCAAATGTTTGGTAGCGAAAATTATGTTTGGAGGCCGACTATGTTTTGGCCCTTAGCCTTCAAAACTATATCAACCTCACAAATGTTATCAACAATGCAAACATGTCCATGATCTCCTTCAGGACACTGTTTTCAACAAATAACAGCTATGTACAGGTGATTAACTTGTCTCCTGGATTAGCCCTAGTTTAAATCAATATGACACAAACAAAGATAGAAAAGTCGCACACATGTCCAATGACATTCTCGGAGGTTGTTGACCTTTTAGGAGCACTGAACCTTGACCAAACCATTAAAACAATGCAGCAAGGATCATCTCCCCAAGTGTCATATAGGTTTCTATAAGACAATTAGCAATTAAGTTCAAGTTAAGTCCAAGAGAATTTCAAGCACACTCTACTGCTTGAGATTACTTGACCGCTAAATGAGTCCCACAGACTGCTAACAAGACTGGCAAGAAGGCAAAAGGTTTATTGCACTTAGTTAAGATAAAGAAAGGTCGTTAAACTTGACCATTGATTATCTTTTCAACAGAATGATATTCACACTTGATGTTGAATGTTTTGAGACTGTTTTGCTGCATCAGGATACTGTTATCAACAAACAATAGGCTACAGATGATGAACATTTCCATCATGGCATTACCTCGAGGAAACTTAACCAGTTGGATCCTCCGGGGTTGGATCATAATCTGTTAACTCATATTTGGAAAGCAAACGTTTTACCAAACTTGGTAAGGATATTGTAATCAACAATCAATTGGCAACAGATGAAGAACATATCCCATACACGGTGTTAACTCAAGGTCAAAGTAGCAAAAGGACCATGACCTATTATGGAATCTCAAGGTAAAGGTCACTTAGCAAACCAGTCATTATTCATGCTAGCGATGTATCAACTGACTGGCTTTTACTTGGCATGGAAAAGGCACCAGCAGGTTACTTACACCAACTTTATTGGCAAAAGGTCAGCTACATCTTAGGACCCCATTGGAAATAAGTCTGCACATACATACACAGCTAGTCTTTATGGGTCATCCTGGGATTTCGACATTTTGGTGTCTTAATTGGTATTGTAGTCTTGTTTTTCCTTTAATTTGACTATGTATTTATGATGATATGTGTGAATTGATTCTTGTTATTTTTGTCGACAATAAATAAGTAAGAAAGAAAGACATCAGGTAAAGCTGGGGTCATGGTTATCATCTTTTATGTAATGTTGGTGTTTATATCGTTTTGCTTCTACTGAGGACACATCAAAAACTTGTACAGTCAACTATATTAGAAGTTGGTTCATTGAAGATGGGAAAGTGCCAAGCAAACTGTTTCTACAGGACTATAAATCACCTGTTTACTGCCAACTCCTGCTTAGAGAAACCTAGAGAGAAACAGTAAACCAGACTAAAAGATTTAAAATATTCTACTGGTTTGACCGTATTTGCTTGACCTTATGTGTCCCGCTGCGGCAAAAGGGTGTAGTTGTCGGCTCCAACATGTTACTTATTGGAGCATATCTAATAGATATCAGATATGCTACAATGTGCAATATGTGGGAGCTGGCACTCACTTTCACACAAATCTAGCTTTCTAAGAGACAATCAGCAGCAAGTTCCTTGTAAAAGGAAATTCAACTTATGCATCAATGGGACTTGAACTTGATACCTTCCGCACGGCTGATTCAATAGCTCCCAGTATTTTGGTGCTTAATCCTTATGTATAACATTGCAACCCGATTGTAACCTAGTTCACTTTCGTAACTTACAAGAATGAGATTTTTAAAATGAATTAATCAACAACAACCCATGTTATTCCTTATGATAGGTGCCTAACCACAATATTAACTTCAGGCTGTGTTTATTTCACACCTAAACCAGTATGTTAGCATATCTTCCCCAGATGTCATCCTGATATAACCTTGAGGCAAATGGCATCATCAATGGAAATCTTGAGGAGATTGCCATTTTCCTTGGTTTTCTATTATTGGTCTTCACCCCTTTAAGGATGCAGTCATGGAAGCAAGTGTTGTCAAATGTAGAAGCAAACTTTAGACAGTTATTTTAATTGGGAAAACATGACGTACGTCAAAGGAAATTAAAGCAACGCTAAACTTTGGCCAACGAACTTGAACTTGAGACATGTTGTATCACTGACTTGCTTTTGGCAGTAATCCTATTTTTGACATCTATAATTAAACTTAGTTCATTTCCATGGCTTGAGATTAACCCTTTGAACACTGGCCATTCCATGTGTATCTGTACTGCTGACCTGGGTCAACTCCAAAGTAAAAAAACCCACAATACTACCCTTAACTTTGGGTTTGACTTCCCTTGCTTTACTTTTTCCTTTTACAGTAGTCTGAATTGTTTCAATAACCAGCATTTACAAAAGAATACTATTTATGTCAACCAACATATTCAACATGTACGTTGTACTCTATAGGTGAAGCCACATTTGTTGAAAATTGTGGTCAAATTTACGAAAATATAAGGAATATTTCACTTCTGTCAAGTAAATAAGAGCAAAATGACCCATCAACCATGGGTTCAAAGCTTCATTGATGTCTCCCGATATAAAAAAGACCATTTAAAATTGTAACTACCCATGCCTGTTGATTGACACATCAAGTTTCTGGCAATGTGACCGAAAAGCAAGTAATAAACCGGCTCATCAGGTTTAAAGGGTTAAACTGAATAGGATAATCAAGAACCCATATTTTGAGATGCCAACTATTATCAGAATGTAAACTTGGCAAGAGTGCATTTCACACTTGAACCAGTATGTTAGCATATCATCCCCAGATGTCACCATGATTCAACCTTGAGGCAAATATAATCATCAATGGAAATCTTGAGAAGATTGCCATTTTCCTTGCTTTTCTATTATTGGTCTTCAGTACTAGTCCTATAGGATGTAGCCATGGCAGCAAATGTTGCAAAATGTAGAAACCAATTTTGACTAGTTATTTTTTTCGATAGGCTTTTCGAGTATTGATATGTCGAGAGACAAACATTCGACATTTGCAGGCTTGAGTTACCAGTAACAAGTGTAAGCTGAACAGCGAAAACTACATGCATATGATCTAATTTTGAGCAAAATGAATTTGTTATACACTCCCGGTCAAAAGTGTTTTCGCACAAAACCTTTAACTAGCCATATCTCGAGAACCGTTCATCATTTGCGCTATATTTTTTCGGATTTATATTTTGCATACATTTCTTCATACTTTTTTCTGCACATTATAAACAGAGTTTAAATACATAACTGCACATTTGTTGGAAAACTTGTTTCCATGAAAATGTTCTTTATGGCTATACGGTGATAACGAGCATTGAAAAATAAAAAAACATAGGTACATATCAAAAAGTGGGTGTGGTGTGTTTGTATATGGTCCAGGAAATCGGCCACTTTTATGGTTATTGAAGATTGAATATCACAGGAAACATAAATTACTTGTATTGGATACATTAAGCATCTATAAAAATCATGAACTTTTTCAGAGTCGTGGTCGTTTGATATAATAATTACGTTTTTGCCCGTGCGCAAACACTTTTGACCGGGAGTGTAGCTCTAAAAGCCATTTCCTAATAATATTATAACTTTGGACAAAACTTGTTTTACAAGTTACTTTTAAGCCATTATAATGGGAAAATGGTATTTTGACGACCATTCTGAAAATAGCGCCCTCACGCAAAAGTTTTCAGGATACGGCCCGTTTACCCAAAATTTTCTGATTCCCCATCAAAAACTGATTCAGAAAAACCACATGAGAATTTCTACTTTTTCTGATGATACCTCCCTCAATTAGAGCCTGACCTATATAGCTCATTGAAAATAAAGCTTTTATGAATTTGGGGATAATGTTAAGCTAATACTCAATCCCCTTCAAGTTCAAATCTTACTTATAATCATGATGTAAGTTTATATATCATATAATAGTAACTATATAGGAAATTTGTTCAATTAAATCATTCCTTTCTCAGAATACTTTTGATGTTGTTTTTCCACATTGCTGGGTACTTTAATGGATTCTATGAAAAGGTATCAATGTATCATCTTTCAAGTATCATGTAATGTAGAGAGAGGGACTCAAGTTTACCTTGAAGTCTACCTACCAAAATGTATGAAATATATGTGATGACTCACACCGAAAAGGGACACAGAACACTTTTCAAGATGCAGGTGAAAATAGGCAACAAAAAACAATGAAAATAATAAGAATTTCCAGCAGATTTTCTGTTGTAAAATTTGACTGCCTTGATCAATTTTAAAAATGAAGGTTGCAAATGCTGCAGCAGATGAAATGAAAAAATCTAAATTGATATCATCTGCAAAGTCCCCCCTTTCAGTGTGAGCCATCCCATATAAGCAATAAAGTATTTAATTCTTTCACATCAAGAATATATTTTAATGGGTTCTATGAATTAGTGTCAATGTATCTGCATATAGCCATATAAATTTCAGTCTCAGATTCGAGGACTCAAGTTTACCATGAAGTCAAACAAAGATGGAGTAGTACTCTATGTATCCTATGAATCAGCATCAATGTATCTTTTTGGTGAAATTTAAAGGGGAGAAGGGATATGTTTACTATGAAACAAAACATGAATTTGTTTTGATATAACCAAGTTACTTATCTGTACACACCACAATCGACTCAGCTTGGACCTTGGTTAGACTTGGCATAAACCTGTTTTGTAAGTCTAAAAAATGACACCACTAATTTTTGGGCACTCATTTTTCTGTCCAGACAAATGTGACCCGTCATATCAAAAGATACCTTAAGGGTCCAAAAATGGTCCCAAAATCAAAATTGATTTTTGGTCTCATCTGAAAGCTGGAATTTTAAGCTTTAAAATGATACCTTGCTTTTGGTTATCGGATGTTCGGTTGTAAAGTTACATCCAAATTGGTAAAGGGCTGATTTGGAAAAACCATAGTTCTGAGAAAATCGTGTTCGAAGTTTTTGTACTGAGTAAAACTTGACATTATTTTTGACTATGCTCAACTTCAGTGGCCCGTATCTTGTAATATACTATGCCGACCTTAAAGTACCTATTCGACCTTGAACATTATTTTTGACTATGCTCAACTTCAATGGCTAATATCCTGTAAATTGTGTAATAAACTATGCTGACCTTAAGGTACCTTTCAAAATGACAGGTCACAAATGTTCTGCCCAAGAGGAGGAGAGCACTTAGTTTCACATGTTATCATTATGAGCAAGCCTTTCAAGATCACACCCAAATCATGGACATCTTTAATGACAATTTGGATACTAAATCCCAGATATTCATTCAAAAAGGATACTTTTTTCACTGTTCTAACATTTTTAGCATATCTTGACCAAAAAGTTAACCTAAACAAACCGCCAGACTTTCAAAATAAAAGGACTCTTTGACATTGACAATTGTGATATTTACAAGTGAAAGTTTCCATAAAATGTCTAAAGCAGCTAAGTGAAATAAATGCTACCGTTTAGTATGGGAAACTGACAATGTGCCGGTCTCATTATCACAATATCCTGCACATGTCAACACAGGTTTCTCATATAATAAACTCACTGTAAGACATAATTGGCAATAACATTTACATGCACGTATATCAAATTGTTTATCAAAATCGTAATGAATTGAATCCTCTCCCTCTACTTTTAGAGACAAACTCTCTTTCATATTTAGGCCTACTTTCTAGATAAGAACATCCTCTCTCCTGGTGCCAGACATTTTGATGACAGCATCAATGACAAAACATGTTAACATTCTGTTTACGGAACGGGTAGAATGATATAAAAATAGATTTTGGGAAGAATTCTGGAAATCAGTGTATGTCAATATAAGAAACTACCTTATGTAACTCTTTACAAGTAAGATTCCTTTAAATGACAAATAACATCTACATAGTAAAAGAACTGATATTTTAAAGTCTAAAATTGGTTAATACTGCAAACCTATTCATCACATCTTACCAAACATTTAAGTTCCAATGAATCAAAATAAAGAGGATATCGGGACTTTTATTTCCATTGTGCCTTTCTTCTAATGGGATTTACAGGATTTAATGATTCATCACTAAAACCATAATTAGACACATTTTTAATACGTATCTTCAAAACGGAACATACCTCAGCCGTAAATTTTCACATGGGTAATGAGAAAAATATGAGCAATATTTTGGTACCAACATCTCAAAAAGTTAAAAAAAAAAAAAAAAGTTGAAGCAATCGCGTCGGTCCATACACCTTTAACACTGGGCAGTCTTTCAAAATAAAAGGACTCTTTGACATTGACAATTGTGATATTTACAAGTGAAAGTTTCCACAAAATGTCTAAAGCAGCTAAGAGTACACTGAAATAGATGCTACCGTTTAGTATGGGAAACTGACAATGTGCCGGTCTCATTATCACAATATCCTGCACATGTCATCACAGGTTTCTCTTATAATAAACTCACTGTAACACATAATTGGCAAGAACATTTACATGCACGTATATCAAATTGTTTATCACAATCGTAATGAATTGAATCCTCTCCCTCTACTTTTAGAGACAAACTTTCTTTTATATTTAGGCCTACTTTCTAGATAAGAACATCCTCTCTACTGGTGCCAGACATTTTGATGACAGCATCAATGACAAACTATGTTAACATTCTGTTTACGGAACGGGTGGAATGATATAAAAATAGATTTTGGGAAGAATTCTGGAAATCAGTGTATGTCAATATATGAAACTACCTTATGTAACTCTATACGAGTAAAGATTCCTTTAAATGACAAATAACATCCGCATAGTAAAAGAACTAATATTTTAAAGAATTGGTTAATAATGCAAACTTTAGTTCCAATGAATCAAAATAAGAGTATATCCGGACTTACACTTGAATCGTGCCTTGCTTCCAATGGGAATGTTTGTACAGGGATTCAATTATTCATCACTAAACCCTATCATTACAAAAAATCCAAATGGAAGCACGGCATGATGGGAAGGTCCTGATATCTTTTTTTAATCAAAATACCCATATTTTACAGGTTAGAAAATTAAAGACAATTGGAAGTTCAGGAAAGGGCATTAGCCCAGGCATTAGTATTTATGGTACCACCAAATGAGCTTAAGAACATTTTGGAAATGACAAAAGGATGCAATTTATCCAACAAATTTCACAAAATTTTAAGTCATTTTTTAAATCTCTCAAGTCTTCATTAGTTAATCGCCTCCATTCTCCGTTTCCTCAAATCTTTTTCAGTTCAAAAATTCTTCTAAAGGTCCTTTAATGGCAGAAGTAATTTTGACTTATATCTGATCTAACTTTAAACATGGTCTAAATCTTAAACCACTTTTGTGCTTACAGACCTTGAGTTTTCGTTAGTTAATCATCTAAGCCTTCCCCATCCTCAGTTTCCTCAAATCTACATCCTTGTTCTTCACAGTAAAACAAATATAACCACCACAAACTCCTTTACAAATTAAACCATCAAGGTCATTTGACAAATCTCTGGAGTCTTTGTTAGTTAATCACCTAAGCCTTCCCCATCCTCCCTATTTCTGAATTCAACCATCTCACCCTAAATAAAGAACAACTGAAGCAGAGACAAAATCCATACCATTTGTGATGGCTCACACCGAAAGTAGTCCGTGGGAAAACCTTGACTTTGGGCTTGACTGCAAAATGGAGTCTGCACAATTGTTTTTGACTGATTCTTAGTCTTTGAGACCCATAGATTCCAGAACTGAATGATGCAAAATCCGCATCATTGAGCATTTTGAGAAATCCAAGATA
>JXSR01S073165.1:73604-85174 GCA_000969725.1 Ophiothrix spiculata
ATCCTTCATCTCTGTATTCTTTTATGGCCACTAAAACATACTGGATCAAATGCTAGTTTCCATAACAAAGGTCTATATATAAGCTGCTAGGTCCCACTGTGTAAGGAATAGTACAAAAAAGGCACAGAAAGTTGAGAAAATACAAAATATCATAAATTATATACATAATCAAGAAAAATCTAAAACCACCCAAAATATAAATTGCCTTACCATTATAAAATCTGAATAAATGTGACCATCCACCACAAATCACAAGTAAAGTCAGCCTTACGTCAAATTATTTTTTATACTGCAGATTCAAAAAGAACCTAGCTTCAGTTTTAAAATGACAATTTGTTTCAAATGCATACAACACCGAAATCTAGAGTTACAATTTTTCAAAGCATGACAAATCAGAAAATCTAAAACTGCAAAAACATACGTTAAAGTTTCAAAATTAAGCATATTTTCAATGTGAATTCATGAAGAAAATGTTAGTTTCAGATTGGAGTTGAAATGACAGCTAATATTTTGTTAGGAGATATAAGAAAGACAAGGATATTTAAAATCTGCAAAAAAATCACAGTCATGTTGGTATACAACGTTTGTGTGTATTTTGTACTGTAGCTCAAAAATCAAACATGCTGACTTTACTGGAGGTTTGTGACAGATGGCAAAAGCTTGAAGTATCCAAGGAAATTTTATAGGGGAACCAGTTTTCTCTGCCATCTTGTGTCGCTCATGGAGCAGAGTTATTGTACCCCTGGATATACTTGGAGTTTGGGCCGATATCAAGGTAGATCGCGTAAATCTTCACTTGACGCATACACAGCGTGTGCATTTTGTTTCAAGTAGCATGTATTAATTGAGACTAGCTATGATCAAAGTACGCCAATTTCCCCACTAATCCTTTGCGAAGACTGTCGAAGCGAGGCACGCGTAGCTGTAAATTGCCGGAGGTACAATAACTCTACCTCCATGAGCGACAATCTTAGAGGGCCGCCTTCCCATAGGATTTACACGGCGGTGACATCAAAATGGCGGAGAATATCGGTTCCCCGATAAAAATCCCTTGGAAGTATCAGTCACATACTATTCTGCTTTACAGTACTTGTTGAAGGAACAAAACAGAAATGGAACCGCAACTTGTCACTTGTTCTGCCTTCAGCTTTGTTCTACACGGGGTTCTACATAATCACTGAGGAGGGGATCTTATTTGGTTTCTTGGAAGAAAGATCAGACTCCAATGGGGCGGGGCTTATCAGTTCCAATAAGATAATAAGATCAGTCTGTAACAAGTAGGAACTATTTTGTTGCTACTAGACATGTGTCAGTCTGCGATGCTTATTCTGTCTATCGGCTAAACAATTATTCATTGGACAGTTTAAATAGAAATCCAGAGTGCAGGGCCCCATTGTTTGTAAATGCAAACCCCGCCCTGCATTTTTGTTTACATTGTCCAAGAAATTATTATTTGGCCTATAGTCTTTGACAAGTGTGGACCTTATTTGGTTCCTATAAATCACAAACATGTGGATGAAGTCACATACCCATTGACATAGCTTACAAAATGTTGGCTTTGCTCGCAGGATCATTGTGAATTAGCACATTTGATTATACACAAGAGCTATCATACTTTTATAGTCGCATCTAGATGAACCTTACAAGTGAGCACTTGCTGGCTTGTACTGACCACTCATGCTCACTTGCAAGGTCCATTATCTGATGATTAAAACCATACAAAAGTTTACATTTCTAGAAAAAAAATTCAATTTCAATTCAATTTTGGAAAATATTTCAAAAGTTCAGATCAATTTCAAAACTGCAAGAAAACCATGCACCCCACAATTTGTTTCTATTTTCTAAAAAGTAAAACACCTTATACAATTTTTGTTTAAAAATTTTGGTCCAGCATTGCAAAAAAAGGTTATAATCAAATTTTAGGGGCTTTTTTTGCCTTGGCCTAAATGACACATTTTGGTGAAATACTGACATCGCATACAGAGCAAGTTATTAAACATCTAGAAATGTATTTATCTTATATGGTTTAGACAAATATTTTGAGAGTTAAAGATTAATATATTGTTTACAGATGTACTTTTAAATGAAAGTGTCCTCAAAGACATGATCATAGACTAACGGCATAGAGGCAGACTGTCACAATGCAAGCATGTGTCGGAGCCTACTGAGAGTCCCCTTAAGCATACTACAAAATTCAGAATTTGGCGAGTCTGGAATGAAAATATGAGCTTGATGAACACTTCAAAAAAAATACATCCACAAACAGTACAGGAATGCAACACTGACCCAAGTCCATGCTGCCCTACAAAGGCAACAGTAGGGAAGCATGAACTTGGGTCAGTGTTGCATTCCTGTATTCAATTGATGAAAGTACAGAATATAGATCAGCCTCAATTTTTGTAAAAAACTCATTTGGAAACATCAAAATTTTGGGATAATTTAAGATAAGGCACGTGTGTCCATGTTGAAGGCTCCTCTTCAAGGTGATGATGATAAATGCTGATGCAGATGAGTATCAAGGTGTAAATGTCGTCTGCTACAAGATGCAAATGGATGTCGTCTGCCCCATAATGCAGATAGGTGTCGTTTGTCACATGGTGCAAATAGATGTCGTCTGCCCCATGATGCACATAGGTGTTGTCTGCCGCATGGTGCAAATAGATGGCATCTGCCCCATGATGTACATAGGTGTCATCTGCCGCATGGTGCAAATAGATGGCGTCTGCTCCATGTTGTTCGCCCCATGGTCCAAATGGATGTCGTCTGCCCCATGATACAGTTTGTAGGCACAATAGGAATGATCCTTATTTTCTGAGCGCCCTCTGTAGTTAGCAGTGTAGATGCATCTGCGCCTCCAAATTATACGCACCAGTGCGCACTAGAGGCAACAACAGCACTCACTTTTCTTGTAGGTTAAAATTAGGAGTAATGGGCATAAACTACAGAGGGTGCTCAGAATAGACAAAATATTTGATGCGAACATTAACAGCCTTCTGTACAGCACTGTAAAGAAAATGAGAAAGAAGACTAGTATTGTTAACATTTAATCCAGTAACACTGAACATGTAGACATGCAAAACAGGATTGGTCACATCCAAATATAAGGTCAAAATTTTAGGGCAGGAACATCCCTCCATCCCTGTATTTTTGAATCAAAGCAGTGGGTATTGGTTTCACAAAGCCGTCAACGGTCTTCGGTCTTTGTTCCCCCACACAACCAAGATCTTCAAAATGTGAAACCATTCTGCAACCAATAAAGCATACCTGATGCGATTAAAACCTTGCATCTTTTTGTCTAGTGAGATAGATGAACACAACATAAATGTATGATAAAAATCACTTGATTCTGATCTTTAGTTTTCAAGTAACGAGGTTTACCCACTTTAAGAAATTTCCATAGGCTTCTGTGTTGTAACTATACTGTCGGGGTCCCAACAGTTATTAGAAAATGACACATTTTCTTATTTTTCTCAAGTATGCCTACAAATTTACAAGAAACCCCTTGGAACTGCAACATATA
Source organism: Ophiothrix spiculata (assembly GCA_000969725.1). Classification (NCBI taxonomy): domain Eukaryota; kingdom Metazoa; phylum Echinodermata; class Ophiuroidea; order Amphilepidida; family Ophiotrichidae; genus Ophiothrix; species Ophiothrix spiculata. The sequence goes on from JXSR01S073165.1 coordinate 77,125, forward strand.
TCAGTCAAGGATTCTTATTAGCTAAAAATCTGGATCTTGATAGAGGTGACTCTAAAATTCAAAATAGTGGCTATATATGCAAATGTGCTGTGCTACATTACGACAGCTAAAAATTGCAAAGTTATGGTTGTCTGCCGCAGCTATACCGACTACAACTGCGACTCGGAAACTGCGATACCGGTAGCTACTCTGAAAAGGTCTTCACAACCAGTGATACTTCAGCTAGATGCATGCAGTTACCAGTGGCCAATACAAAAAATAAATCACCTTGTTTAGGCTTTCGCTACGGAAACCCAACTTGGTACTTGGTACCAAGTAAGATAAAGGAAGCTTATCTTCAACAGGGCTCCAAGATGTTTTTAAATTCAGTTTTGAATGCAGGAGGAAGACCGGAGTACCCGGAGAAAAACCTGCGGAAGCGAGCACGGACTGAAAACCACATGCACATAAAGCACCGGGTGCAGGACTCAAAGTTACCCGGGACCTCATTGGTGCAAGGAGAGGTAATTACCGCTGCGCCCTCACCCCCAATACAAGTGACACAATCGTGGAAAACAACCCCCAAGTGGTTTCCTACTTTCCATTTTCACTGTCTGCACAATTTGATGTGACCTGTTACTGCCATGAAGAAAAGTAATCATTGAATAGGTTCAACAAGATTTCACATTGCAAATTCCTATAAAGTTCTTGTATAAAAAATCCACGCTTACTCATTTTAGTAGTGACATTTTGCTTCCTGTTCTTGAAGCGAAATTCAAACGTCACTACTATAAATAGTAAGTGTGGATTTTTTATACAAGAACTTCATAATAATAAAGGTGGTTTCAGAGTAGCTGTCGTTGCAGCAGACCAGCAAACTTGTATTTGCAACATACGACCAAACATTTACATTTGCAATTTTGAGTTGTTGTAATTCACATTGCACGACTAAGTCGCCAATTAGTAGAAGTTGTGACTATTTGTGATAGTCGTGACTATCTACTATCAATTACCACTGGTCAACTAATTCATTTCTGCTACAAACTACAAGTTTTCCTTCAGAAGCTAAATGTAGAGATAATTCAACTATGCATAGTTGAATTATGTGGTATAATTATGCATAGGTTTTAGAACTTTAGATATCTTCAAAATTTGTTAAATTTTCTTGGAGGAAGTTATTAAATTTAGTCAGAATTGGAGCTAACTGGATGATAAGTTCATGTTTGGGACATTTTCCAGTGCCCAATCAAACTTCAACTATAAATCTGCAAGTTATGACTATTTGATACCAACTAGTCGACTGGTCATGCAATGTGAGTCATAATGTAGCACAGCACATTGGCATATTGGCGCAATGGTCTGTCACAAGAAAAGTTGAATTTATTCCAACTCAAAATATTGTGTCGTTGCGACCACTATGACATTATAATTGATAATCGTGCTAGCAGCAAAATTTTCCGTATGCCACAAGGTTAAGTAAATAATAGTGTTTCTAGAAGTAAATCACTAAATTATTATAATTTAAACTTCTCTGTAATACTTACAATACATTTTAGTGAAGAGATCATGTTGTTAAGTATAATATTCGCTTTTATATCAACAGCCGTACAATTTGAATCTCAAACAGCAAATAGAAACAATGCTGACAGGAACCCAAGGAATAAATTTGGCTGAAAATTGTCTTTTTAGAACAAGAAATATGAGTTTGTTGGTTTGTTTTGATTATGTTCAGGTCTTTCTTTGATTCAATAAGTTTTCACAAAACTGGGGGTGTAACTTACCAATATCATCCAGACTATGATCCAAGGCCAAAAGAATAAGCTGATGACACAATGAAGGCAGTGGTTTACGCTGGACCTAAAAATACAAGCAAAGACAATTGTATGATAGATTTAACATAAAAGTCAATAGTCAACTGATCAGCATGGTTTTCTATGAAATGTTAAAATTCTAGACAAACCTTATAAATTCCCATTGCCAGCTAAGCAACACTTGAACTCTGCTGTGGTGAGTTTTTATGTCACGTTAAATTCAATTCAATAGATATTGAATTTGAGATCAATATGAGGGGAAAACTCATATGGTCCGTATGCACAAAACAGGACTAAAGTTAGTCCTGGACTACTGGCCGAGCAGTTGCACGGGTCTTGTAATACAGAGGTTGCAAGTTCGAGTCCCCGGGCATGGCGGTTTTTGTGTCCTTGTTTCCTTGGGCAAGAAACTCAAGTTTCTCTACTTGCTCCAAAGTCACGTAAAGCCATTGGTCCCTGTACGAATAGACTCCTTCATGGGGTATGCATTCATGCAAGTACTGTGTATCGTTGATTGATTGAGAGAAATCTAGCGATAATTGATGTTCTTGATTAAAGATTTAAACTGAAACTTTCATCATTTGATTCATTTGTCTGTTTCAGAACATTATAACTATTTTGTAGACCAAAACAAATGGTTTAATCTAGGACTAACATAGTTAGTTCCGGACTAAACTTTTTTTTTTTTGCTTTTTTTTGAAAAAAATGCAAATGTTCTAAAACCAGACAAATGGTCAAATCATAGAAAATGCAGCATAGATCATAAACAAGGACATTAATTATCACAGGTTCTAAAATGTGTTATTTTGCAAAGATTTAATTTCAGTCCGGGATTAACTTTAGTGATAAATTATGTCCTCGCTTGCATTTGAAGTGTTAGTAGTCAGTCTTGTAAGCAGAAACAGTGGCAGCATGCAAAGTTTCACTGTCAAATTCAGCAAATAAAAGATTAGATTTTCCTGTATTGCAAACTTTTAAAATTGCAATATCTAGCAATATCTGGTAGTAGATTTGTCTGAAATTGTTAAATCTGTTAAGTACATCACATGTATGTTCTATAAATACAATGATCTCTTTCTTGGTGCCATTTCAAAAGATCAAACTTTCTTGGCAGAAATACGTCATAAATAATAAAGTTCATCCAAGTAACTGCATTAAATAGAGGCTATAATCAGTGATGTAAATCGGTAATTTACCGGTTAATTTACATGGTAAATTACCGGTAAATTACCGCCATCATAATTTACCGGCCTAAAAAGTGGTAAATTAAGTAAAATAAGTAAAATATAACAGAACCATTAAAAATGTTATTAAAAAATCATTTTTTAGAAGTTTTACTGATCTTTATGGAAAAACCATGCATTTAAATCATATTTAAACCTTAATTTATGTCTCAGTGTCACCATTTACTGTTATTAATACAAAAAAAAAATGTGTTTTTTTTCAGCCTAGACCAGTGCATATTGCATGGAAAATTTCAGTGTAATTTTTTAAAAAAGATATTTTTTTGGAGTGAATTATTTAGAACAGATTGATCTTTCAGTATGTGCTTTCATGTCTGGTGGTACAGTTTATGATCTATTTATGTACTATGCAGTTTATTGGCCTACTTCAGGAGGGGGGAGCACTCACATAATATTAAAGGTATAGCCTATAGGTGTGTACCACAGCCAGGATCCACTGCCCCAAGACCCCAATTTTATGCTCACTTCTGTTCTAAGGATCTCCATTTTAATGAGAGCAGTCAAGTGTATTTCAAGCTTACAATTGAATAACTGACCCAAGTCCACCTTTTTTCAAAAATGAATTATACATAGACCTATAAGAGATTTTCTTATAGATAGGGCTGTCTTGGGCATGAAAGACTATAAACTGAATCCACACTGCAACTGTTCCAAAAAGTTCCTTAGGCCTATGTATTCGAAAATTAAACAAAATCTATGATAAATTTGGAAAGGACTTGAACTATTGTTTTAAGGTGTCTAGTCCATGATAGATCTGACTGAAATTTGCTGGTAAAAATCGGCATGAATAATATTTTATCGATGTAGAACCAATTTTTAATATAAAAATTGGGGTCACCGAACTCGTTTTTTTGCATGCGAGTCGGTTTAAAAATAACATTTTAGGAGCTTTTGGGAGAAAATAGTACAAATTAGTGGCAAGCAAGGGGGAAATCATCCTTTGTCAGAACCAGATCTCACTATTCTCAATACCTTACTTTAGAAAATCCTATATGCAGGGACCCAATGAAACCCAATTGCTGCCCAAGCAGCAGCTTGCTATGTCATGGGATTGGAAAATGGGAGGTACTGGTTTAATCCTAGTGAAAACACTAATTTTAAAAACTCTTCCCCTTTCAAAAAGATGGGCTACAATTGGGAAAAGTTGAAAATCAGTTGGGTTTAAGCGTACTTTGTGTAATTTATCTGCTAAAGTAAACCAGTTTAAATATCACTTTTAGAAGAGCATTGCTATTAGTATTGGTAAAAGTCTGATTCTTGCCGTAAGTGAAAATTTTAATGATACAATATATTGACTTGATCGATTAAATGTTAATTTTGCATGTTTTAAACTGCTTATAGTTAAATCCCAATTAATTTTGGAAGCTGAAGTTCATATTATAAGTGTAAGCTGTTTCGATATTAAACATTATTAAGTGTATACCTATATTTGGTACCAAAATGTTTTCATTTTTTCGAAGTTTTATAATTTACTTATTTTACTTAATTTACTTTATTTTACCGGTAATTTACCGAAATTTACCGGTAATTTACCGCAGTTTTTAATTTACCGGTAAATTAACAACATTGGCTATAATGTTTATACCCACACTTTGTTACTTAATGAACAATGCTCAGGTTGGTGGGAGGATTATTTATGTGTTTTTGGCTGTAACCATGACAACAATGGGAGGCCATGCCATGCTCACATGCAAACACAAGTCCCCATATGTGACATGACCTAGGGGAATGAATCAGATGTGGGGTTATTGGTTTGAGTCACAAGGCAACAAGATAGAACATTCTTAGTTTGTTTTTCAATGTGTTTGAAGTTCACAAACTTTTACCTACTTGTTGTGGTGTCTCTAGAACCAGGTGAACAATAATGAATGGGTTTGGGTCAGAATGAAACATTTGATTATTGCTGACATGTGATACATTACATTAAATTGCATATGTGTATCACTGGGGGAGGGGTGGGCACTGTCATTGCAAGGTGGATACCATGCTTGTACATGCCCTTTCAAAATGGACCCTAAATAAGTAACTACCTTTTTTCATATTAGGCCTATACCCTAAACAAGTATTTTGCCCGCGGGGGGGGGGGGGGGGAAGAGGGCACTGACCTAGAAAGGTGATACGGGTATGTTCGGCCTTCAAGACCCCCTTTTCATGCCCTGCCTGTTGCTCCCTAGACCCCCATTTCAAGCACAATCCTTAGTTCACAAGCCCTATTTCTAAACCTTCCAGTTCCCTAGCCTCATTTTTGGAATTTAGTTCCCCATTTCAAGAAAAATTTTGGACTTTTTTGCTTCAGTTCTCTAGACCCCCTTTTCAGAGCCAATCTTACGTTCCCTAGCCTAGGGTTTCGGATATCGGGGCCGCACACCCCTGCCAAAATCAAAGTTGGTTGCCCCCAGGATATTTTGTCCTGTTTTCCCCACCCTTGAACAAGTATGATCAAATCAAGCATGAAAACATACCCTTTTTAAGTAAGCCTTCATTAATGTTTACCAAAAAATATTCTAGTCTTCTTGGTTCTATATTGCCTTTTTAACAGCATTTTGCTCACAACATCAATAACAGAGTTAAATGATAAATGAAACTGAAAAAGTTATCAGCCAATTTTTTTTATTGAAAATGGCATTTTGTGAGAAAGATTTCATTTTCATACCCTCAAACAAGTACCAATCCTTTGTAAACTATACCCTTATTTCCAGATTTTTGCCATTTTGATACGCTTTCCAGTGTATTACACTCGAGTACATTGACCGTTCGTAAAAACAAACCTTTTTACTAAGTTGGTTTTTTTTGTATGCGCATGGTGTCCACCTTTTTATGACAGTCTCTTCCCCCCCCCCCCCCCCGGGTATCACTCTGAATCAATTACATTGAGTCAACTATTTTAAGTTATTTATATCATAATTGAATTATACAATACACATATGATGTACATATAGCCTACTAGTTGCCCTACATATATATGCGGATCCCATTATGCAACTAGTATATGGGATTAAAATAGCTGAATTTCCTACAAAATAAATCTACAGGTTGTATGCGTTTATGCAGCGATAACAAAAATGAACTGCCCGCATATTGATTGGTAGTTTGACCTGACAATCGCGTGAAAAGATTAGTCTTTCATACTACGTGAGTTGATAAGCTTGTTTACTCCTCACATTTATTGCATTTAAGAGTTTCATAATTTGTAACAAATTTAATGACTTCAATAATAATATGATGGCCCTCTAAACAAGTAGTTCTTACAGCTGCATCCATTTTCACAATTTTGATTATTTGATGAAGTATGAACATTTTGAAACTTTTGGTTCTCCAGTGTCAACCTACCTTATTTTTACTTGTGTGCCACACCAATCAACTAAATTTTCAATGGCTAATGGCCTCCATTTTTCCGCATCGCGGAAATGGCAAGTGCAATGTGGAAATTTTATGTTTTCCATCGAAAATATTGAATTTTCATATTTTACATGTTTGAAGAAAAAAAAAATACCTGACCCAAATTTGGCATTTTAGGGTCAGTCGCGGAGGGCAAACAAACAATTTTTAGGCCTTATCAAGCATGAAAACGAGATTCTATCACCTCAGCTACCAAAACCCAAGGACGACCGGGCTGCATAAGTAAGAAATAAAATATTAGGTACCCAGTAATAACACATTTTGTCTATATGCGTGATTTTGTGTAACGCAGAAAATCGCGGAAGCTAGAATATTTGAAAAACGTAATTTTGAGTTTGTAAAATGGAAAAATGGAGGCCTTAGCATAGGCTAAAGCAATACGGTTGCATCAGTTCTGGTCTCGTATAGTGTAGCGTTATAGCTTTATATCCTTGTACCTATGTTCAGTTCATCTTCCTCCAAACTTTAGATATAAAGCAATATACTTACTGGTGGTTCCCATGAGGCTTTCTTTCAAAGAATTTGTGATTTGCAGGATATTTGCCACTTGAATACATTCCAAAATCACAAAATTTTGGGTGCAGTCAGAAAAGTTGACCCATGAATAAAGATTTTTTGGTAAAAAACGGGAACCAAGTTTAATTTGTCAAGTGAGTGCTAGAAAGTTGTATCTGCAATGGCTGCCCTTAGTTAGGCTATATTTATTTTATGCCTTGTCACAAGAATGTGAAAAATTCATCAAAATGACCCGGTGTCACCTGAAGAACCATTATTTCAAGAACCACTGATCCAAGACTGGAGATTATAAAATGTGCAATCCAAATTTATGACAAATGGCAGCTATTGCAGATACGGCTTTCTTGCACTCACATGATGAATTATTTCTTGTAAAAAAACTTGATACTTACTGGTGGTTGACATGAGTTGTGATAACTTGAGTTGTGACTTGTGGTTGTGGCTGTGGCTGAGTATTATTTACAACAACCACCGTAGGGTTGCCTCCGACAGCTTGCGGGGGATAGCCTTGTTGTGGTGGTGGGTAGCCCTGTTGGGGTGGCGGGTAACCCTGTTGGGGTGGGTAGCCTTGCGGGGGTGGTGCATAGCCGGGTTGTTGTGGGGGATACCCTTGTTGTGGGGGTGGTGCATAGCCTTGATCCTGCAGGAAAAAGCATGAATACCAACAAAGATTAACGGTACAACTATCAAAGAACAAATTTAGAATATAATTTATATTATATACTGTATTAATAAATCTAAGCATGTTGAAACCCTATGACATTATTTCAAATAAAGACTCCCAAAAAAGTATCGCCTCGTCTCGAAAAAATAGCTCGTGCGCCAATACGGTACTCGCAAACGTAATTTAAAAAATTTGTGTACAAGCGCTAGAATTTCAGCTTTCATTTGACACCTTATTTTTGACAATTGACAGAGAAACATTGAAGTTATGAACTTTTGAAACCCTCGAGGTCGATTTTTAAAAGTTGCTAATTTCAGTTTTCGCACTGTACAAACCAGTAACGCAAGAGTAAGGATGATAATGAGGTGAGTTTAGTTACTGAAACACGCGGTCATTGGTATCTAAGCATTATCCATCAACAATAATCAAGATATGGA
>JXSR01S073165.1:107733-126474 GCA_000969725.1 Ophiothrix spiculata
CCCCTCCTCCTTTCTTCTCTTCTGTCTTTTCATTTTGTCTTTCCTTTTTTGCGCCTCCTTCTTTCCCTTTCTTTTTCTTTACTTTTTGCGTCCTTCTATCTTTCTCTATACTCTTTTCCTTATTTCCTCTCAAGTTTCATTTTTTCTTTTTGCGCCACTCCTTCTTTCCCTCTTTATTTACTTTCTTTTTTGCGCGCCCTCCCTATTTCTTTTCTATTTCCTTTCTTTTTGCGCCCCTCCCTCTTTCCCTTTTCTTTCCCGTCTTTCCTCTTTCTTTTTCTTTCCTTTTTTGCGCCCCACCTCACCTCCTTTCTTTTTAATTTTACTTTCCTTTTTGCGCCCCGGTCCTTTCTCTCTTTAATTTTCTTTTCTTTTTGCGCCCCCCTCTTTCTTTTCTCTTTCCTTTCTTCCCTCTTTCCTTCTTTTTCTGTCCTTTTTGCGCCCTCCCTCTTTCTTTTCTCTCTTTCTTTTTTCCCTTTGCGCCCCTCCCCTTTCTTTCCTCCCTCTTTCTTTCTTTTCTTACTTTTTTTCGCCCCTCCCTCCTTTTTCTTTTCCTTTTTTGCGCCCCTTTGATGACCCGGGGGGTGGGGGGCACGTGCCGGTATCCCCCCCCCCAAGCCAAGATACGCCCCTGCAAATGATTTGCTCTCTAAATGGAAAACGAGTGGAAAGAGTGAAAATTCACTCAAAAAGGAGTGAAGGGAGTTAAACGCAGGACAATCCGTTTTCGAGTGGAAACTTTTCACTCTAAAATGAGTGTGAAAGTTAAATTTTCACTCCCAAAAGAGTGGACGATTCTCATCAAAAATCCCCTTTCACTCCTTTTAGAGTGTTTTTCCACTCAAAAACGTATTGTCCTGCGTTTAACTCCTACAAAGAGTGGAAATTCACTCTTTTACATTTAGAGAGTGGCTAAAATATATGCTTACTTTTTCTGTTATGGGAATTTGTTGAATTGAAGGTGCAATTCATGATTTATGTGACAAAACTTTGCCTGTTTCCAAGCTAAACAATAAGATCAGAAGAGTATATATGTTATAAATATATACTGAAAATTTCACTTGATTCCGACCATTCGTTTCCAAGTTACAAGCTTATTAGCATTTTGAAAATCCCATGATAGGCTACTGTGTTGTAATTACTGTCGGGGCCCCGACAATAAAATTTAGGGCCTATAGAAAATGACACATTTTCTCACTTTTCTCAAAAATGCAAGCGCATATGAAAGAATGGTTTGGATATCGTAACCCCGGGATCGTAACATATACCAGTTGACGATTCTTTTAAGCTGAAAAACTAAATTTTGATAGCCCGTAGCCAGGGGGCGTCGCACACCCCCCCCCCCCCCAAATTTGACAATGTAGAAAAAAGGTCCACAAAAATTCCCTAAATGACCACCAAAAGAACACCTAAAGCACCAAAACAACACTCTTAAAAAGAAAGGATCAAATTTGATCCCATAAAGTATCAAATATGAGCTTACCCTTTTTGGGATCAATTTTGATCCAAATTCTCCTCAAATTTGATCCTTTTTGGATCAAAAAGGAGTGTATTTGATCCGAAAAGGATCAACTTTGAGGAGCATTTTGGATCAAATTTGATCCCAAAAAGGGTAAGCTCATATTTGATACTTATGGGATCAATTTGATCCTTAGGCTTTTTAAGAGTGAAGTAAATGTTGTGTTTTATAATAAAATACCACAGAAAATGCTTGGAAAACTGCTAAAAAACTACTAAAATTAGTTTAGGGTCGACCAAAACGAAATGTTTCCCTCCAAAAGGTCCACTTTTTGAAAATCCGCACCCCCCTTGAAAAAATCTGGCTACGGGCCTGGAGGTGACCTTGAATGTGAAAAGTGGATTTCGGGATCCCGAATTTAATTCCACATAGGCCTATTATATAGAAAGTGTGCATGTCCTTTTTATCCATTTTTCACTGGCAAAACAATTTGTTGACAAAAAACACTTGGAAACGCTTTTAGATAGTCATATTCCTTCATTTTATGCTGTTTTACTATAAATCATTTTTGATCAAAATCTTATTGTATTGCCAATTGGCGACAAACCGTGAATCTTCGGGAAAATTCTATCATTTCCGTTTTTTTCTGCGCATGTGCAATAAAAATTAAAGACCAGTCAAGCCTCATCCCCAGAAGTGAACATGGTACCACTAACGATGTAGAACAACCGAACTTTGGAAAGTCGTATTACAGGTGAGGTTTCACCAATAGAAAAGACCAAGACGGACCGCACCGGTGAAATTGTTAGCAGCACAATTTGACAAGAATTACTCCAGTATTTAATGGTTAACAAAGAAATCAGGTAAGATCTGTGTAAGAGGGTTATAATTTATTCATATAATGAATCTTACCACTTAGAATTTGACCGATAAATGGTGTGAAAATGAATTCCTAATCGCATCAAGAAATCGTAACACAACAAATGAACATATTCATCATGGTCATTGGTTGATTGGAGTACACATGCATGTCATAAATTAAAGGTGCAATTCATGATTTTTATGTGGTCTCCTTTCTAGCTAAATAAAAAGAAGAGTACAACATAAATATATACTGAAAATTTCACTTGATTCCGACCGTTCGTTTCCAAGTTATGTGCTTTTCAGCATTTTGAAAATCCCCATACTCAGACATAGTCTAGATTATATCATGATTACAGTGATTTGAGCCATGCAATAGTCTGTACTATTGCACGGTATGAAACAAACAGGTGTGATATCATGATATAAAACAAATATTGAATGCCTAGGCTATGCACGTGCAATAGTACAAAATATATCATTCGGTCAAATTTGGACTGATCCATTTCACTCGGCTACGCCTCGTGAAATAGAAAAGTCCAAATTTGACCTCATGATATATTTTGTACTATTGCACGCTCAGGCATTAAATATTTGTATACTATATAGTCTACTTAGACTACTACTACTGTGTTGTAATTACTGTCGGGGCCCCCGACAATAATTAGAAAATGACACATTTTCTCACTTTTCTAAAAAATGCAAGCACATATGAAAGAATGGTAACTTTGGGGATCGTAACATATACCACTTGAGGACACATGTATTCTACACGCATTGCGAGATATCTTCAATTTTGTGAAGCCTGGCCCTGCACTCAGAAGGGAGAAAGAGAAAGAAAGGATTCTTTCTTAGACTTATTAGCTAAAAAACTCAAATTTGATAGAGGTGACCTTGAGGGTGAAAAGTGGATCATGAATTGCCCCTTTAAATCATTGTCATTAACATGAACATGATGAAATAGTTAGAACATGTGTGTTGTATAGTCATGATAGTTCAACAACTCACGGTACACATCAGTCTACCAACACAATGTCTATGGTCTGGGACCCTCATAAATGCTCATGTAAATTGTAAGTTAATTTAATCTTACCTAGCTAGATGACCACGGCAGCCATTACCATGAATGATTACGGTTTGACAGTTCCCTATTTGCCTATAATACAACGCATGTATTATCAGTGGCTAAAATTAGCCATCAACTTTTTTGCTATTTGCCATTCCTTTTTTGTTAGATCACTCATGTATTATTGTTAACAATATTAACATGATTAATGAGTATCTACTTTTAATACTTAAGTGTTTGTTGATTGAAAAAATCAAAATGTGTACTTTGATCATGCATTTTTAAATTTTAGGTGATTGTTTACATAAAAATGATCATGAATTTTCACAAGTTTATGTTTGGTAAACTCCTTGACCTTGACTATCATGACATGGCCTATGCTATGGCTTAAGCAACTCACTAAGGTGAGCACAGTTTTCATGATGCGAGTTGTTAAAAATGAGACTTCAAAAAATTGGCAAAATTAACCATTGTTCAATGGAGCCCAGTATGTCGATAAAACATAAATCATTTATCGACATATTAGTAGGTCTAATCTTAACCAAAATATCTGGCCATTACTGACAGCCAGTGGTATTGGCATGATTGGTACGAAGTTTTTTGGCTTGTGTTTCTCGAGCAAACTTCATCCAATCAGCTTGAAGCAGTTCAAAATAGAGCTGCAGTGCTAGATCATCAGGGATGGCGCCGGCTTGTTAATTCAAGGGGTCCACGTGGATATATCATGGACCCTTTCGGCGCTGCAAAATGCCAATTCATTGGGTCCAGAGAAAATTTAAGGGGTCCAGGTCCAAAATACACAGTTCTCCCCTTAAATGTAATACAGAGAATACTAGATGTAGATATAGAGAATAGCAGCACTGCTGTAAAAGGGAATGTGATACAAAATCAAACATTTTTACGAATGTGTGCAACAAACCAATCTTTATTTCAAATCAATGCAAGTCTGTTTCAATGGTAAGTGCAATGCAAATGGAGAGTTAGAATCCTCGAGAATGTGCTTCGTTGCACGATTGGCACCACATTTTTTTCCCTCAAATCTTAACCATGTGAATTCATTCTCCCATCCCTTTTGATATTTCTTTTGCACAGGCCCCGATCCCGAAGCCTTAGTGTCATCCGCCATCTTGATTTTGCCAGCTGATCACATCGATTTTACATGAACTAAGATCACGCTTTGTAGTATGTGAAGGACTGCGATCGTTGTTCGATCATGTGCTGTCGCAGAGACGCATTTATTTGACCCGACCTTTTCGCGTACTTGTAGTGATCCGTTCCTAAATCATACTCCCGGCACACTTGTGTGCTACTTCTACCCTACCAGCTATCATTTATGACGATGTTCAACAAATGTGATTGCACAATGTTCATAATTTAGAGACAAAAATCAAGAAATGACATTAAATTCGCTGGCTTGCAAACAACAACTCCGAAACGAACGACACGGGAACCAAATTACGATCGTGATAAACTTGGCCAATTTTAAGGGGTCCAGAGTTATTTTTGCCCGACCCGATACGCAAGAGATTATTACAACTTTACGCGTCCAGAGCCCAAAGTATGGGGACGCGCAAAAACGCGAAACTTGGTCCACGACCTCCTGCGCCCGGTCCAACGAACCTCCAGAACAGCTAAAACCAGGACAAAACGACACAAGTCACAACTATTGGAATTGCTGCCAACAAGAACTGCTACAAGACTCAGAGATCATTTGTACCACACACACACACTAATTGATCATAGATCATAACTGATAAGGTAAACCGGGGTAAAAAGGCCCACCAGGTAAAAAGGCCCGCTAAACTTTTGTTCATTGCCAGTAATAAAATAAAGGATAAGATGTTAAATGAAATATATTTTTTAAAAGTGCAATTATACAGTAAACAGATGTAAGAACAAGTACATTTCCTTAACTAACTTTACGGGTGCACAGAGCTTTTATAGGAAAAATGAAAAATAAACCGTTAAAAATTGACGATTCAAACTTTTGCACATGAGACTTAAAATCGTTAATATTTTGACATTTATGTTTCATGGTTTGAATCTTATATTGATTATTGTTCAGAACAGTAATTCTAATAATAAGAAAAAGTTAGATTAGTGAAACAAATACTAGTATTTCCATAATTCCACTTTCTTGAGTGGGCCTTTTTACCCCAGAAAAAATCAAGCACCCCGGGGTAAAAAGGCCCACCCCTCTTAAAAGAAGATTTTAACAAAATTTAAAGAAATTTTATAATGTTGATAATATTCAGGAATAGGGTTAAAATGAACCCCTGAAGATAAATTATTCAAAAGTAGCAGATATTTCAACGTTTTGTCTCATTTGATACGTTGAAACGAGTAATATACTGAAAATAATGTAAAATTTGACCTTTTGACCCGTAAGAACCACAATATCTTAATTCATTATGAAATTTTCTTTTAATTTAATAGATGGTTATTAGTTACATACTTTTTATCCATATATTGCCCAGAATTATAGTATTTTACAAAGTTATGACATCAAATGTTACCCCTACCCGTAATTAAATGGACACCAGGAGCTTTTTCCCGTATGTTACATCACTGCATTTACTTAGTAAAAACATGAGAAAATGAAAAATATATCTATGGTTGCAATTGAATCATGTTATATACTGATAAAAACAATTAAGAAATACACCTAGTAAAGGTTGTTGATTTTATAAAAATTAAATACAGTAATTTGAAGTTGTGAAGGCATTTTGTAGAATTTTCACAAGTAGCAATTGTGTTACGGTGAAACTGTACGCACAAGAAAAGAGGTCCCTCACAAAGAATTAATAAGAGAAAATCAGAAGTTTTTTGGTGTGAAGTATTGTCTAACAAAGCTTAAACATAAGTAAATCCTGTTTGAAAATCATAGCAACTGTAATATGGTTGCCATGGTTACCAGCTTGGTCAAATCCAATGCGGGCCTTTTTACCCCGAGGCCAGGGTATTAATAAAATATTCATGAAACTAAATTTGCATAAAAAAGAGGAGACATGTAGTGGATAAAACCACATAACTTTATCCAAGATTCTCCAAGCTGATATATTTAGCAAAAACCTCAAAAACGGGCCTTTTTACCCCGGTTTACCCTAATAGGTGGACCAATCACGTAATCGTAAACAAGACCACTGCAAAAGCTAATAGGGTTCTTTGTTTCATCCGGCGTAACTTACACTCTTGCACACGGGACTTAAGGGGGAAGTACGGTCAGATTTCAAGAGCATGTACTGAAAAAAAAATAAAAAATCGGACATTCTGTTTTCAAGTTATAGAGCCAAACAAAGTCAAAGAGATCATGCAAAAAATGCTGCGAAAAGTAACATTTCCTATACTTTTACATGTAAAATTAATTCAAATGGCTATATTTAATGAAATTTGATAAAAATGTATAATTTAGAGGTCAAGGTACATGTAACATATTTACTTGCTAAAACTGGTTTGATAATTACTGAAATACAAAATTAAAGTGAATCATTGCTTCGATAGGATATTTTAGAGTGTTATGTATATTATTGTTTCCTCACCCTGCTATTTGTAGCGTTATTAATGAAAAATGTCTTTTAAATCCATCAAATACATTTATTTCTATAAAACTTGTAAAATTATAATTTGTAATTGTAATGATAATTAATATTTTAATTAAATATAACAGTACAACTTCGATACCGGTCTTTGTTTTTGCTGAAAAAGCACCCTCAATTGTTCGTATCTTTAACGGCTTGTAATATCTCAATATGTGTTTTTTGTGACTTACAAAAAATTGCCCCAAAAATGTTAAAGGTTCCCAATATGCTAGAAACATGGTTTTTTAGTTCTATATAATTTTATACCCTTCCAGCAAAAAATCCTCATTTTCAGCCGGTTTCCATGGCAACGGCACAACAAAAAATAAAAATCTCAACATTTCTCCAGTACAACACAGAACTTGGACCCAATAATGAATTTATAAACATACAACAAAAAATAAAAATCACCACATTTCTCCAGTACAACACAGAACTTGGACCCAATAATGAATTTATAAACATAAAACTCAAAACAAAACATAATTTGGAAAACAAATATTGGGGCAAACTTTATTATTTTGATTTTACCCATTTTTTAAAAATTTGACCTTTGCTAATTTGCATACGGCGATGCCACCCTTATTTGTAGTGATGGGCCGATTAATCGGCTTGATCGGAAATCGGCCCGATTTTTGTGAGATTGGTGATGAATCGGGATCGGCAAAAATCACAGAACTCTACCGATTCAGCCAACTGATCCATACATACCACAACAGCTTGAACATGTAGCTGTAAATCTCTATATAAAATGTGTTTAAAATGCAAGCATTATGCCTTGTTGGACTAAACAGACTAACAAAGTAACTTGTGTTCATTTCTTTTATTGTCAATCTTGATTGATTATTTCGATTTCTACATTAATAAATGATCAAATTCATGGAAAACGTACCAGTGATACTTAACACTTTCTTTCTGTTGAGAGTTTTAGTAACACTTTCTTTCTGTTGAGAGTTTAAGTAACTTCTTAACAAAATCGGGATCGGTATCGGATCGGGCCGATTATTTGAAAATTGAATCGGGAATCGGCAATTACCGATTTAGGGTGGATCGGCCCAACCTTACTTATTTTGATATACTGAAAACATTGATCTATGCAACTTGTCTATGTTTGCATTAAAACTATTTGCATTAAGTGGAATTCAATATGATGCTTGTAATTGGCTGTACTTCCTCCCTTAATAAGATCAGTCCTTGAATTTAAAAAATTCCAGGAGGTCGATGAATTACTCTCCTGGTGGCACCGAGGAGCTCAATTTGAGCACCCAAAATTGCTCTCCTGGGCAATTTGAGGAGCTCAATTTAATGTTATTATTAAAATGCAGATTTCACAGGCTCAGTTCAGCCTCAATGAATGGCAAACCTATCACTTCTACAACACATGACATTTGTATTTTAATAATCATTATACAACTTACATCATTCGCATAATTCACAATGATTTTGGGTTGACTTCAAAGACAATTGCCCTCTTCTTGAAAAACTGGAGTGATTTCACGACAAGCTAGGGAACAACTAACCCTGCATGTGATTTCATTACACATGATGTGTACACACAAGCACTGCTAGTTGTATCATAGCTGCCATGTGTTCAGTACCTCTTTGATCTTTTTCCTTTTACATGCTGGATCTCTTGTTCTGATAAATCTATATAAAAAATCCCATGATCATATTCAATCACGACCTATCCGCTGAAAACATTGGACTCCTTCGGCTTCGATTGTAGTAGTCCATTGCTTGCAATAATGAGTTGATTCATTGCTAGCTAATATGTAATATGATAAATATCATCACTAGAATTGGAATCAAAATGATCACTAGAAAATCCTGTATCAGGATTTCTACCGATTTATCAATATAATTATTCCTAAAACATTCAAAATCCATCAACATTTTTCATCCAAATTGACCAGTCATTCTCAAATTTCGGCCATATTGAATCATGAATCAAACGGTTCCCAATTTATTCTTTTTTGTATTGAGAATGTGGCTTACGCGGCTGGCTCTCAAAATACCGTGACCATTGGTGTCACTCAGGGGTTTTTGCGGCGGCTATGATATTCTCAACCTTCACGGCGCAAAAGGCCTCTGCCAACCTATTATCTTTTTGAATTTTTCCCCCTTTATTTTGAAGAATTTTGACATAAGTTAATGTTGAAAATGGTGCTTTTATTTTCTAAACAGATTTCTCAAGACAATGAAATTATTTTTATGGGTAACTGACGTTATTATTAGGGTAACACGGGGCACTTTTTTGGGTGTATTTTGATGAGGAAAGTGTATTAAAATTTACCGACTCGTACTTGCACTTTTAAGGAGCGCGGTCATTCGCGCACCTTGGACAATGTTTAGGAGCGCGGAGACGCGCGATCGCGACAGCGCTCCTTAAAAAGCATGGACTGTAAGATCTACCGCCTTCAAAGCCCTTGTTCATCCCCACCTGGAGTATTGCTCTACGGTGTGGGACTGGACCCCCATGTTGGTGATCTAAGAGACAAAGTCGAGTCAATACAACGCCGAGGTGCCGATTTGTCCATAAAGACTACAGAAGAACTAGCAGGGTAACATCTATGCTCTCCAACCTGGGATGGGATCCTCTTCAAGACCGGAGGAAAGTAGCAAGACTTACCATGCTTCAGAAGATACGCCTCGGCCAGGTAGCCAGTCCGGCACCAACTTTTTTACAGCCGGCCACATCACGTCGATCATCTACACGTCTCAACCATAGTTTATATGTTATATCAAACCTACTGGTAAAACAGACTATTATTTGAACTCATTCTTCCCACACACTATTAATGATTGGAACTCTCTCCCGGAACACATTGTTAATATAGACTCAATACCCCACTTCAAAGAAGCTTTGACATCACACAGTATATGTCAAAGCAATAAACTGGACTAAACAACATTGCACACACCCGGTACCAACCTTCAGTGCTTCACGTTTGGCTTCAGGAAGGAAGCGTTGTGAATAACCATCAGATTCAGATAATTTATTGGAACAATCTTCCACCAAGTATAACAGCAATCACCGAAAAAGAAACATTCAAGCAAGCAATCAAAAACCACTTCAACGTATAACTTCAACTCCAAGTAGCGCACACCCAAACCCTGCTCATTTGACCCCCAGGCCCGGCCCCAGGCCCAGTAGGGGGTGTTGGGCAGAATCTACGTAAGGAGTCGTAGGGCCAGTTTACATTGAAGACAATTCGTTCCTACACGTCTCTCACATTAATAACACTAACACTGTATTGAAACATGTTTCACACTTCACAGAGTTTCAGAAAATTCCTCCGAAAATCTCATGATATATGAGAACAAATGCAACAAGGTCTTGGAATCCAGGCCTGTTGGAATCATGGATGAAACATGTTTCAGAAATGAATTATCACTAAGCTGATATTTTTAATAAGTCCTCACAGGTGAAAAAAATGAGATATTTCCAGGTGGGTTATGGCTTTCCAGTATAAAGGATGTTTTCATAAAAAGGGTGGGTTTAAAATAAAAAGGGTGGACCTTTTAAATCACACTGCACACTATGCGTGACCCTTAGATGAAGTTAGCTAACCACCCTAGAATGGGATCGCCTACACATCAGGCACATACTCATGCAATCAACCATGTTCTACAAAATCTAAATAGACTTGTTGATGTCCACCTTCCGTCAGAAATCCAACTTGCAAGCTTCATTGGACATCACGACCATCATCTCAAGCACACCATTCCACTTGCCACCATTGATGCATACAAGTTTTCGTTCTACCCACGGCCACGTACTGTCAAAATATGGAATCAGTTACCAGCAACTGCAGTACTTGCCACCACACTAGCTGCCTTCCAGGAAGCCGCCGTATTACCTGCCATCAATTATTATAACATTATAGGCCTATGGTATAGAATTCCAGCAATGGTCAAATTTCACATTCTCAGACCCCCCCTGTTCAAAATTGTTTTTTGGCCCACACTGTCCAAAAGTTCAATATTTCGGCTGAATTTGTGGTGTGAACTTAGTCCCAAGATGTCTGCAGGCATCTACTGCTGAAATGGCAGTTTTACTACATAATGATCAGAATCAAGTGAAATTTAATAAAGTGCAGCGGAGGGCTAAGCAACTATTATACAGAGCTATGTTCAGGCACAGGAGTAAATATCAAATGCGCGGATGTTGAAATATATAGGCCTAGAGCAGAAAAAATTCAAAGTTTTTAAAAGGTCACCTCTTTGATATTGCCTTTTACATGTATGTTACATATAGTTGATGGAGTGTGAGGTGAATCCGGCCACCCCCATGATGGGGATAAAACTGGATTTAAAATCTTGGCTTACTACTACTACCGTACTACTAATCACATTGAGGAAAATAATCTTCAACAACATCGTCTTTTCTAAATGAGTGAAGTTATCTGAATTTACTGTACCCTTGAAATCCCTTTTCTGCTCCAGGTTATAGAACATCTTGCCTGGAGCCTGGTGTGTCTTTAACTCTGCGAGAACCGGTTCTCAGGTTTTTCGCAGAAATCCTAAGCCTGTCCACTTGTTCACACATATATTTTTGTTGCATATATGTGACCGTCCAGCCCGTATGAGCAGTAAATGCCAGAAACTTCATTTTGCGCTACAAGTGAAAATACATGTCAAGGTCATTATTTGCCGAAATTGTTTTTTTGACAGATTCACAATCCTAGTGCTTACTACAAAATACCAGCAAAGTTTCATTTCAAGAAAATAATAGGAAATGTGAAATAAATTGGCATATTTTTAAGACAATCAACAGAAAATATATAGGGCTTACTAATCTTTGAACTAAATTATCTCAGTTATACGTTTTACTCCCTGACAACCTTTGACGGACCATAACTTTACTTCTGGAAATCATGTGTATGGTCTTTGCAAATAATTAAAAAGGTGAAAATGACAAGAGCTGGCATTTACTGCTGTTTTGGGCTGGATGGTCACATATGTGATGACTAACCCCGAAAAGGGGGACTTTGCGACAGAACACTTTTCGAGAAACTGATGAAAATAGGCAGCGGAAAATAAAGAAAATAATAAGATTTTCCAGCAGATTTTCTGTTGTAAAATTTGATCGCCTTGATCAATTTTAATAATTAAGGTGTCATTTAAAGCTTAGAAAATGCTTTAACATATGAAATGTTAAAATCAAAATTGATATAATCTGCAAAGTCCCCCCTTTCGGGGTGAGCCATAGCATATTAGTATGCGCTGAAGTATTTAAGGAATGGCGCTATACGATACATGTATTTACCGCAAGAACTCACATCCAATGTATTTTCTTTCTCTTTTAGGAAACATTAAAAAACTGAATCAATCCGTAAAAAGAACAACTTTTGAAAAAGATCAGAACCAGCTTCAAGAGACAGAACTAGTGACAATCCTTGCAAAATGGTGAAAGAAACTGCCTACTATGACATACTTGGGGTCAAACCCACTGCTACAGAAAATGAGCTCAAGAAAGCCTACCGAAAACTGGCCCTGAAATTCCATCCAGACAAAAACCCTGAAGACCCCGAAAAGGTTAGTATTTCTTGATATTTTAGTGTAGGGCCGAGTAAAAATAATTATTTGTTTCCTGTAACATGCTTTGAAAACATGGAGAAGGAAGGAAGGGAACAAATTTTATTTTAGCAAAAAATGTTATGCTTTCAAAATATCGGAATGGAAGAAAGAGAAAATATTTCATTTTATCAAAAAAATTATATTGCTTACAAAAACATCAGATATGTACTAATATAATTTTTGGATGAAAGATAGGACTAGCTCTATTGAAAACATTAATTATAAATTTCTATAAGAAGACCCTGATTTCACTTGTGTGCATTTTCAGGATATCTGATTACATGAAAGACGTCATCAGTTCTCAAAATTATTGCCGTAAATAAGGGGACCATCTCTCAACATGCACCGAGGGAAAACTGGGGCGGTGATGAAATATTTTATTTTTTCAGAATTTAAGTGATAAAATTTGCATTTTTCGGGTGCATTTTTGGGGAAGGAAGGGTTACCGGAAACAAACATTTTTATTTTACTTTGCCTAGTGCTATTTAAAAAGCTTTGGCTGTGCATAAAACAATTGTCTAGTACCCCGTTCAGACAGAGCCAAAAAGTTGTCTTTAGTCGTCTTTAGTCATATTCGAGTTATATCGAGTTCAAAATTCACTTGTGTGTGAACAGTTCAAGTCGGCTTAAGTCGTCTTTCAAAAAGTCGTCTTACATCGAATTCTCAACTCGCTAAAAAGCAAGTTAAGTCGCGTTAGTAACTCGATTTAACTCGACTAACAATGACAACCGATGACTTTTCGTGTGTGTGTACGCCTGTCGTCGTAAGTCGAGTTGAATTCGTGTTTACTCACAGCGCATTGACCTGGAACAAGTAAAGTTCATCTCAATTCGACTTCAAAATCGTAGTGCATGTGTGGACAGTCGTAAGTCGAGTTACTTTTCGCTAATCCAAAGTCGTGTTTGAAATTAAAAATGGACTCGATATCAACTTAAGACGACTTTTTAGTGTGTCTGAACGGGGTATAGGACTCTGTTTCTGGTTACCTAACTGATACTTTCTTCATCCTTACAACTTGTCCTGAATCAGACGTTTTGAATTGAAGCTGAGAAACTTAGCAAAAAATCAGATGGCAGTCTTCGTAGATTTTGTGGTCAAAATCATCATGGAAATTATTGGTACCACATTCATGTTACTATTTTATGTGTTTTATAACTTCATTTCCGATTGGTGTAGGTAATTCAGTATAAGAGACAAACTGCCGTCAGAAACACTGATTGATTTAGAAATATGTTGCAGTGAAGCAAAATCTAAATGAGCGATGATTTTCTGATTTCAAATCCAGCAAAAATGAAAGTTATTCCAAGGTAAAGAGGCTCAAATTAATTCCCAAAATGGAAGCTCATTTTCCCAGTCCTTTTCCACCCTATTATGTTTCAATTGTCCACAAATTCAAGATATCACTGTTAATCCACTCTATCCGTGGCTCTACATTATCAAGTACCTTAGCCCCAGTAGTCCAAGCCAGGCACCATTGGGAGTTAAAAGGGACTTTGTTTTCTTACATATACATTGTTTTTGATGGATTCTAGTCAATTTGAGGGTGCTGATTCCAAATCCGATGAGTGCCAAAAATCTACCCTTGAGGGTTTTTCAGGAAATGCAAAAATCAAAATGGCTGCCATTACAGGGGGGCAAATTTCAAATTTTGGTCAAATCTTGTTCAAAACCATACCAATGTGTTCCTCTCCTCCTAAGGATTCAGAAAAAGTATAGTTTTACCTATCTCTGATGTTTGGTTCTTGAGTTATATCCAAAAAAGTAAAAAGGTCATTCAGGGGTCACACGTTTAGCCCTATGGGAGTCAAAAATTTCAAAAGTTTCAGATTTTGCTGGAAATAGTCACAAAATATTCCTCGTGCAAAACCGTCTACACAAAGTAATAGTTTTGAGTGTATCTGATCATTCCTTGCTGTGGTAACAGGTGAAACCTGTTTAGTGGGCTGATGGCAAGTACTGATAATGAGTGTTGAGTATGTTTGGCTTGATACCATAGCAACGGTTGATCAGAGATGTTCGAAACTATTACTTTGTGTAAACAGTTTTGCACGTGGAACATTTTAAGACCATTTTCAGCAAAATCTGACTTTTTAAATTTTTGACTCCCATAGGGCTAAACACGTGACCCCTGAATGACCTTTTTACATTTTCGAGTATAACTCAAAACCGAACATCGGAGATCGGTAAAACTATACTTTTTCTGCATCCTTGTGACAAAAGGAACATATTGGCATGGTTTTGAACAAGATTTGACCAACTTTGAAATTACCCCCCTTTAATGGCGGCCATTTTGATTTTGGCATTTCCTGATTTCAGGGTAGATTTTTGGCACTCACTGGATTTGGAATCAGCACATTCAAATTGACTAGAATCATTCAAAAAACATTATAATTTATATATGTAAAAAAACAAGGTCCCAATGCCTGTAGCTTGGACTACAATCCAGTATCAGTATTTCAACATGCCACTTATTTTCCAAATATGGATCTACCTATCCATGTGTCAGTTTACCACATAGTATCAATTAGCCCCAGTCTACCCTATTAAAAGTCTCATCAAAACTAACCCCATTGGTTCGTAATTTTTATTCCAGTTCAAAACCATTTCCCAAGCTTACGAAGTCTTATCCGATCCAAAAAAGCGGGAAGTTTACCACATAGTATCAATTAGCCCCAGTCTACCCTATTAAAAGTCTCATCAAAACTAACCCCATTGGTTCGTAATTTTTATTCCAGTTTAAAACCATTTCCCAAGCTTACGAAGTCTTATCCGATCCAAAAAAGCGGGAATTATACGATAAAGGCGGAGAAACCGCCCTCAGAGAAGGAGGCACCGGGGGTGGCTTCCACAATCCCATGGACATTTTTGACATGTTTTTTGGTTCCGGAAATGGAGGAAGAAGACAACAGAGAGGGAAGGACGTGATCCACCAGCTTGGGGTCACATTGGAGGAATTGCACAATGGGTCGTTGAGAAAATTAGCCCTGCAGAAGAATGTTGTTTGTGAAAAATGTGAAGGTAAGTTGTGTAGAACGAGTTAAACGTCAGTTGCAGAGGAGAGTCCATTTTAATTCACCCTGATAGGTGTTTTGTGAGTTTCTCTTCTATTCAATTTGTGACAAATATTCTAAATTTTCCAAATATGGATCTACCTATCAATGTGTCAGTTTACCACATAGTATCAATTAGCCCCCGTCTACCCTATTAAAAGTCTCATCAAAACTAACCCCATTGGTTCGGAAATTTATTCCAGTTCAAAACCATTTCCCAAGCTTATGAAGTCTTATCCGATACATTCATTAATCTAATTGAACTCGAGTGCTTTTATTTTTGTGAGTCTTTATGAGAGGAGACTTTCAGACCCGCATTCTGAAAAGTTATACTCGCCGGAAGAAAACTTTTCACTTTTAACGTGTCTTGTGCGACGAGGTGTAAGTTCACACAAAACTCAGATGATACTAATGAGCTTGTGCGATTTGAAAGTTCTGTTGCTGTCTGACTTGATGATCGATTTGGTTAGTTTGATGTTCACGAGCTGTGCAATTTTGGTCCCTCTCAGAATGAAAAGGTTTTTTTTTTCAGACTACATGTTAATTTGCAACTGGATGCATTTCATACTTTCATATCAGATGTATGATTTCAGCTTCAGTTGCTTTGATTTCATTACAGGTCTCGGTTGGAAAAGGTTTAAGGCTCAGTTGAGCAGATTAAAAATATATACATAATTTACTCTATAGGTTTATTGACAATTGTTCTTGAACATCATATCCTATCAGGTCGTGGTGGCAAAAAGGGCGCTGTGGAGAAGTGCGGCAGGTGTCAAGGCACGGGTATGCAGGTGGATATTCGTCAATTAGGCCCCGGCATGGTCCAGCAGATTCAGTCGGTGTGCAGAGAATGCAGGGGGCAAGGGGAACGCATCAGTCAGAAGGATCGCTGCAAGACGTGTCAAGGGGCCAAAGTCAACAGGGAGAGGAAGATACTAGAGGTCCATGTGGATAAAGGTGAGATTGCACATTGATTTTTAAATATGCAAAAATAAATTTATATGAAAATTTTGTGTGTATTTAATTTTGAGAGGTGCTAGTTTTTGGAAAATTTCCTGATTCCAGAAAATTTGTCACTCTAAATTAGGCTGGCAAGGTTTCTGTGATTAATTCCATAATTTTCCATGATGTAATTTCACATGGGGGAAAATTGTTTAAACACATAATACACCCTATATCTCGAATGAATTATAAGCAAAAACAACAATATTATAGATAGTTCAGCTTTCTTGGTTCATTTTCGGGTTATTTTATACATTAATTTCATTATTTTTTTCATCAATTTAACTTTTTTAACTTTAGGGAAAATATGTTTTCTTTGAATTTCTGTGTTTTCCATTTTTCGTAAATTCCATGATTTTTTTCAATTTTTCTGTGACAGGGAAAACTTGCCAGCTTACTCTAAATTAACATGTTTCTATTTTTCAACCCATTTCTTGGGTCCCCAGGTGGGAACAAAATATGTTTGCGGTCATTTCGGATGTTTCACCTCATGAACTAAGTTATAATTTACATATTTTGTTGGAAATATAAAGTTTCTCTAAAGTTTTCTCTGAAGTTACTTAAACTCTCAACAGGAATGAAGTGTTAAGTATCACTGGTACGTTTTCCATGAATTTGATCATTTATTAATGTAGAAATCAAAATAATGATGAAGATTGATAATAAAAGAAATGAAAGCAAGTTACTTTGTTAGTCTGTTTAGTCCAACAAGGCAGAATGCTTGCATTTTAAACACATTTTATGGAGATTTCCAGCTACATGTTCAAGCTGTTGTGGTATGTATGGATCGGTTGGCTGAATCGGTAGAGTTCTGTGATTTTTGCCGATCCCGATCCATCACCGATCTCACAAAAACTAGCCGATTTCCGACCCAGGAATCGGCCCATCACTACTGATTATCAAACTCTTAAAAACTAATCAATTAATAATCAATATTTTAAGAGAGGGCAATAACAAAGCACCACTTGCCTGTGTTCCATTGTTATTTCACCCAGAAACCTTAATGATGACTTTAATTTTATAATTACTACCCTCTCTTCAAATATTGATTATTAATTGGTTCTTACAGTTTGTTAATCAGACACTTGGAGCTCCGACTCAAAGGGTAAAAAAATCTACCTAATAATTGGGAAGTCCCAGTTAACAGTTTCTCAGCACTTGATTTTGAAAATAATGTTTGCATTTTGTTTTTCATTCCTTCTCTTCAGGCATGAAAGATGGTCAGAAGATAACATACGGTGGGGAAGGGGACCAAGAACCAGGCCTAGAGCCAGGAGACATCATCATCGTGTTAGATGAGAAAGAACACAAGACATTTAGGCGACGAGGCCAAGATCTCATCATGAAGCTGGATATTGAGCTGGTAGAGGCGCTATGCGGGTTCCAGAAGATCGTCAAGACACTGGACGATAGAGAGCTAGTTATCACCTCACATCCAGGTAAGGCTAAAAAAATTGGTTGTTTGCTTTTCCTGCTCATGTAAACACTGTATAAATGGTACATACTGACCAGCAAGGCAATTTTGTTTGCGCGTATGCTTTTCCTCCTCGTGTAAAAATTGAATAAACGGTACAAACTGATCAGCAAGGCAATTGTGATGTATATAGGGGAGATACTTGACTTTGTTTACTGGCCCACGTAATGGCATCGTCAGCCTTAAGAGCTATTCGGGTCCATTCGGTTACTGTCAAATTTAACCCCGAGTGTCAAAATTCGGTTGCGCATAGAAACAAACCGTGCAACTTATACTTTACTTGAATGATACGCCGACCTGCACGCAAGGCGTGTGTGCACGTTTTCAATATTCGCGCATTATGACAAGATGCCATGCATCATCGGCAAGAACCTGTAAACTCCCAATTTTGTCTCCATGCCGGAATAAAAATGGAGGCGAGCCTTGTATCTCCCCTGTAAATTATTATTAAATCTATGGATTCAACAGATACCATGTCAATGCTGAGATAGTGCTAAACCTCAAATCTTGGGAGTCCCTTGAGACTTAAAGCATATAATGAATACAACTAAGCTTGAGTAAATGAAGAATAGGTTAAAAATACTTGGTTTAAAAAAACAATAAATTTATTACAATATTAACATCCAAATAGGGTATGTACAAGACTACATACATGTGTTAAGTTTCTGTACAC
>JXSR01S073166.1:11280-25766 GCA_000969725.1 Ophiothrix spiculata
TGTCATTAAATTAGTGCTATTTCAAAGAGCTAACTGAAAGAAAACTAATAAGCCATAAATCAACTTTGTCAGGTTTTCAGTTGCGGAGATAAATTGGTTTTTTGACGCGACTTTTTGAGCCCATACACTGTATATGCATGTGTGCATGACGACTCAGAACCACCATCCAGGGTCAGTATTTTTAACGATATTGAAAATTCATATTTGTGATTAAAATTTAAGAATATTGTACAAAAATAATGCAATTAAATATCCCTAAATGATTTTTGCAAAATCCGCTAAGAAAACTTGTAAATCATAGCTCAAAGTTGTTGAAATACCTTACAAAAAAATCTCCATATGACGCTTAGAAAATAGTGTGATATGACGCCATCTTTGTTTCCATAATAGCCTAAGTTTGTAATAATAATAATAATATTTATTCAAATCACTTGCAATTTACAAACATGTGAAAAATGTACAATGTCATACACACAAAAAATCACAAAACAATTTGACTGAAACAATCTTAATTTTAACAATAATGCAAGTAATTTAGGAGAAATGAATGGGTTTACTAAAACCCAAAACACGCAAGTGCTCACTTATCCTGTACATTAAAATAAAAGAACATACATGAATAATAAGAACATTATGTAAAACAAACAATAAACAGCAGCAAATGAACCCCAATAAGGGAATATGTCCTCTAACTTACGTAAACGGCATGGTCAACCGGCGTAAGAACAAGTGCAATGCTTATTAGATGATGATAGACTCTTTTTAATTTCCAAAAAACGTGTGCGCATGTGTGATGACCCTTAGTCCCAGTGCTGTGACCATGGACCATCGTTAACTTTTATCTTTGGGTATTGTAATTTCTATAGGTCCTAGGTCACAGGAGTAATGTGAAATACTTTGGCCATTTAAGTTTTTTAAGTTTTGACATGAAATATTTGACAAATTAAAAGCCTAAAAAATTCCACTCAGCATAGGCAACATCTTTTAATAACCAGTGTAGAATCATTACAAACTTCATTTAAACCAAAAGATGAAATTTATCATCCAAAATCTGGACGTAAACAAATCTGAGGTTGTCAAATTCGGAAACCCAATGTTACAACATACAAGGCAAGTTTAGGCCCATAAATTACACATATTGATTCTAAATGCACAAGACTCTCAAGGAGCTTACTAATTATAATTTATAGGTGTGGACTGAAGTCCTCAGATGGTCTGTACAGACATGCTTAAATGGCAGTTTTACTACATAGCATTTCCCATGACTTGACACTAAGTCAAGTCATGGTGCCAGGACTAGATGACCCTTTGATATCCCATAATATGTTCCGGAAATCATCGGAAGGGCGAAGTATCTAAATTCATTCACAAATTACACCTCGGTCAACTTCGATGTGAGCGGACTTTGCCGACACTGGCCGAAGATATTTTGAAGAGGTGAATGACGTCATTATCAATTTGAAGCGAAATTCGGCTGCTGTGACAAGTCAATTATCCCCCGGAATTGTATCAAAATATAGCAATAAATCTTTAAAAAGAAGTAAATTTTCAATTCCTCAAAGTACATTTACTACTTGAAAACCTTCAAAACGGGACTAAAAATCTTACTTTTACCGTAATCCACGGTGCAATCAATGTGTACCATTCGCCACCATCACAGAGGAGAAAATCAAAGATGGCGCCGACTGCGCAACACATGGGGCAAAAACTGGGGAGAGTATAGCGCCAATTTCTGGAGGATTCAGTCTACTGTGGTCCCTTGGTTAAAGGGCTTTTTCACACTCAGACTCCTAATAAATAAAAAATATGATAAAAAATTTGAAGTCTGTGATAACTTAGGCTACTGCGGGTCTGGTTTATGGAACTGCTTTCCACAAAATTATCAGGGAGGCTTCCTCTGTGACAGTTTTCAAGAAACTTCTGAAGCTTATTATTATCCTCATTGATTTTTTGCTGTATTCATTCTCTGTTGTTTTTGCGCTTTTCTGATGGAAAAGCGCGTAACAAATCCCAATATGTATGTGTGGATATAAATATACATGTATTTTTATGGAGGTCAACAGGTGTTGGATTATGAGTCAGTTAATTTTCTGATGACAACCGCGTTAAAAACTTCTTACTTTCTTATTCAACTTTTTCGAAATAAGATTGGTTCTTTTTACGTGATGACCTGAGCTTACAAAATCTTTCATCGCAACTATTTGCAATGTCAGGTGGTTTTGAAATTTTAACATCAGGTACTTGAAAGTATAATCTGATATATTTGTAGTACATTTTCACTGTAGAAACTTTTTCAATGGAAAATCATCACTTTTTGGTAGAAAAATGCATCGCACATTCTGTGATGCATACGACAGATGTTGTTACATGCCCCTGAAAATGTAATTAATTATTACCATAAGTCAAACATAATATTTAAATGGCCATTAAAGAGAGTGGCACACGACCTTTGTGCTTTTACGTGCTTCTGCACGCGTCTAGAGTGATGACTCATTGCAAAACAATGCATAAACACTTCACTTATAATTGATTGTGTACATTAAGGGTGGTTTGTTTTGATGTACCTGAGACATGGGTTACATTGGAGTGGCCAAATGAATATTCTAGATTGTGTTTGCTAGAATGGTGTGGAATTAAGAGGGTTTTCCAGATAGATATATAAATGAGTATAAAAGGATATGGATTTGTATATTTGGGGTCAGTCAGCTTTGAAGTTAGCTATTACAGAGTGAGCTTTTTGGATTAAGATATTTTGGAGGTGATAAAAGCAGATTGGATGAGAGTATATGATATTTTGCTGCCTTTTTGGAGCACTTTTATGGATAGCTGTTATAGTGGAGAAGTTTAGTTGCTGGATCGGGAATCGATTTTATATTAACTGTGGACAAGGAGTTTGAGATTGCAAGAAGACGACTTTTATATTGACTGATATTGAACATTATTCGGAAGGAGTTATCGGACATTTTGTACCGTTTTGGATCTGGATTTGTGGACATTTGTACAGATGTCATAAAGGACTTTACCGTGGAATATTATTAGCTAGCTTGTTCAAGTCAGAAGCCACTCGTGAGTAAACAAAACCGTAGATAAGACAGTTACACTGTTAAATTGTTTGTGTAAATAAATTGTTTGTTTATTTGATAAAATCCTGACTTACAGTGTATTTATTCTTGCTTTGCTTTTAGCTCGAACCCGAAAGGTTAATTCTGACCTTGATCCTTGTTTTGGGTCGTAACAATGTGAATCGGAATTCGAACTAAGTCGTATCGGTACGCTGAATGTATTGTTATAATACAAATAAAATTGATTTGATTTGATTTTGATAAAAACTTTGTATGATTATATTTTTCAGATTTATGATGACAGGGAAATGTTGCAAGGAAAATTGGATCTGCTGAGCAACACAAACATGGTAAGTTGTAGGTAAAAAAGATAAGCAACAAATCATCAAGTGAATGAATGAAAGAAAGTTGTATCTATATGTCATATTTATTTAATACTTTGTCACTAGAATGTGGCACAAACCCAACAAATGAGTGGTGCTCTAGCAAAATGATCGGAAAGTCGCGATTGAAGATTTTGAATAGATTGCTGCTATTAAAGTAAAATTATGGTAAAAAGAGCAAATTTCGTTTTTTTAGCCATAAAACGCATTAACCTATACCTCACGTTTTGAAGGTGATAAAGGCCATTGCTTGCCTTTTGCTATTATACACTACTGATTAATAACTTTAAAATTGATTTGCGACAATTTTTTACTGCCAGATTCGGAGTGGACTGCCTTGTATTTCCATCTCTAAATGAAAATTGTCGAAAGTATGAGTATGACATATTTAATATAAATATCATTCAAAAGCTGAGAATATATAAAATTGAAATATGCCATAATCTCAATTTTTAAAATCACAGTTTTCCGCTCATTTTCCCAGAGAAATTGTCTCCAATAGGACAGTGGCTCTTGAAATGGTTAAATGGCAACCAATTCCTGCCATTATGCCAGTCCCAAGCACACATGAAAGAGGAAGAGGGTTAAGCCTTGGGCCAGCTCCCCTACTCTACCCTGCCCTACCCAAGTTCCCCTACTACCCTACCCTACCCAAGCACAAATGGAAGAGGCTTGAGTCTTGGGCCAGCTACCCTACCCTGCCCTACCCAAGCTTCACTACTACCCAGCCCCAGCACAAATGGAAGAGGGTCACATGTTGAGTTAATATGTGTCCAAAAAAATTTAAAGTGTCATTGGTTTAAAATGGTTTTAAAATTTTCATCTTGCAAAACTGTTTACACAAAAATAAAATTTTGAATGTGAGGCTTAGGCTGCATGGACATAGAATTACAATGTATAACAAGGGAGACATAGGTTGTACGTAGGTTAATGTGTCAATGAATGCAATCCTTTATTCAGTTGCCAGTTTAGCCATGTTTTTGATTTGTACATGTAGGTGGATTTTGCCATGGATGTGTATAGGAGTCTGCATGGAGATGATGAAGTTCCACTGAGTAAGTCTCAAATATTTGTCAGATTCAATAGAAATTAAGCTTGTAAATGCAACACGGTTGGATCGTAACACGAACGCAACCCTCGTGTTAAATATGCGGTAGATTGATTTTGTCTCATTTTACAACCATAATGGAATGCAAATTTATTAATCTGGTTCATACCTGACAGAAAAATAATATTGCAGATATTAATCATGTCTTTGTATGACCATCAAAGTCCAAAACTTCTCTAAACTAAATAAATCATCATACGCACTAAACGTCCACCATGCAAACTGGAACGCAACAAGTGCAATGCATTGTGAAGTTTCACTGCACTCTGCATACTTTATATTCTTGCGTTCTGATTGGCTATGTAACACACGGAGTGTATGAATTACAAATGTGTTGTTGACCTATCATTTTCTCTGGCTTATCATTACTCAACTCCTTTACTGAAAAAATATTTCACCCATTAATTATGGGTGAAACAGCCCCTCCCCCCTATTGACTTTCTTCAGGAAATTAACCAGAAACAATCCACTCTGTATTCTATAAAGTTAAATTCTTGCTCATAGATTGGTACACTGACTATATTATTTTATCATAAGGATTACATTCTTTTCCTTTCTAGACCTAAGGGACAAGCGTATACATGTTGTATCAGAATTAAAGAAGCTCCAAGCAGACACAGAACCCATCATGAAGATCTTTGAAAACCAAGAGGTGATCAGCCAAATTCAGAGCACTAGGGATGGGCGACATCTATTTGAGTATCTAGAAACCAACCACGGGGTAAGTAGATGTTGACAAGATAAAAAAAGAAATGTTCTATAGCAGGAAAGAGTTCTATGAGATTGGTGCGCCATCGACAGTAGATCGCTTACGGGCATTTTTGATGCAACGAATCTACGACAGTCTTAAAAACGGACTGATTAATTTCACTGATTTATTGGTATTTGAAGTGACATTTTAGAAGTTATCAAAAGCGGAATATCTATAGAGAAACCTGACACGTACACACAGGCAGCAGAATCTGTGGACTGATAGTGATTTTGGACTTGATTACCCCCAATTTGAGTCTTGTGACTGATGATGTCATGATACAATCAAGTATCTCCCCTATCTCTATGATGTAGTTATCTGTTATCTACGTGATTTCTACCATTGACATATTGATATTAATATGTGATGTTACTCCTGTTGTTTTCAGTTCCGTTCTGAGATGTTGGACACTCTGTATGCCTACGCCAAATTCCAGTACGAGTGTGGTAACTACTCTGGTGCGGCAGAATATCTTTATTTCCACAGGGTATTGGTAAGTTTGTTTTGTTATTTATTTATTCATTCACGGTATACAAAGAGCTAGCAGGCAGCAAAGACCTGAAAATGCTGCTGTTTGCAACAATCATAGTTCAAAAAAATACAGATTCACAAAAAACAAAATTTAAACAAAACACAACAAAAGCATATTACTTGGGCAAGAGGCATTTAGTTTGTCTATGATAAATGGAATTGTGGAGTTGAGATACCTATTTGTTTTGCAAAGTTGTTTCTGAAATCTGTTGATGCGACGGAGGCTATGAGTGTTAGCACAATATTTTGGAAGCATGTGGCGGTGTCTCTCCGAGTTGAGGACACCCTAACTAAATTTCAAGATCAACTCTTCCCTGCGATCAGAAAGACTAGTGATGTTGTGGGCTTGACTCCTTTTTCAATATCAAAGTCTTTCCCTTTATTAATAGGTTTTGTCATGTCAAAAAAATTTGTCACATAGAGATATTGTGGTCATTCATTCATTATAGCTTTTCTCTGTGTTGTTTTTCACTCGTTCGCGGGGTTTTTCTTTCCGACGTTTGTTAAGGATTTTTGCGTACTGATGCACTTATTTGCACACCATGTAAATTTACGTGATTTGTTGATGTCAATTGTTTATGCTCAAGCTGTAGACACACACGTTAAGAGTGGGGTACACGACCCGATTGGAAATGAAAAACAACATTGAGAATTAATATAGTAACATCTAAATCAAAAATATTGAAATCAGTCAAAGGTTATATATGGCCATGCGTTTTGAACTCGACACCAAAAACGGGTGGTGGAGTCACATTTTTCACTGTTGTCGTTTAGTTTTTTTAATGAATCTTATGAAGTAAAAGAGATATGGCAGTAAATTTGGTATCAAATGAAAGCTGAAATATTAATTATTAAATATGGAAAGTTTTATTGAGGTATCTTAAACATAGGCAGAATGGTATTCAATTCAATTTACGAAGTCGGGGGTGGTGGAGGAAGCGGTGCATGAGGAAGCGGTGCGCTATGTACAATCTCTATGGGAAATGTAATTTTTAGTGCCTTGAAGTGCAAATATGTTGATATTTACTTTAAAAATCAATGTTTTTCAACAAATTTGGTATCAATATAGAGCTGACAGTATTATCTTTATGTTTATATTGTAAAATACCTAAAATAATACACTGCTGTAGGCCAAAATTTAACGTTACCAAGTTGATCGCCTTGGATAATCGATACCTTTACATAGCCAACTACAGTAGCATGCCATATTTTGCTTAGCGCGTTATGTATCCATTTTCTTTAAAGCATATCTCAATAATTATAGCCCCCATAATAGTAAAAGTATACATTTTCTGAAAGGAAATTTAACAAGGAATTCAAAAATGCAGTAAAAAACAGTATCAAATGTAATGTATTAATACTATAGATGTTCCTCAGAGAAATATTTTTTTTAAATGTGAACAGATTTTATTAAAATTTTGGTTGATAATTCCATTTTTATCCAGATATTTACCTCAGACAATTATATATTGCTATGAAGCTCATACATTGAGCTTTATAAAAACAACAAAAAATTAGAGGTAGGGGCATCAGAGAAAAAAATTTGATATGATTTCTCGGTATCACTTTTTGTTCAACTTTTTTATCGCTTGAATGAACACTACATTAGAACCTTACATCTCACACTGTTTTTTATTGCATTCTTGGATTCCTTGTTAAATTTCCTTTCAGAAAATGTATACTTTTACCACCATGGGGGGTTTAGTTGTTGAGATATGACGGAAAGAAGGCGAACACATATCACACGTAGCAAAATATGGCTTGTAATGAAAATTCGGCGAGGTTAAAACGCATGGCCATTATATAAAATACAAGTACATATATATAAAATACAAGTACCAGGTGTCCCAAAAAATGGTTACATGTAGAAAAATGACCTTGTGCTAAGACTATAGTAGTTAGAGAAACGAAACAAAATTATTTTTATATAATATATCTATTATGCAAATTACGGATATATGCATTCCAGAATGCGTTGTTTATATTGTACCAGTCAATCAAGTTTTGCCGCGAAAGTTGATGAATACGCATAAACATGATAAAGCACAATCAAATTTTCATGGGTAATATTAATTCTTTAACTGTTTAGCTTAAACTGCAAATTTGTGTAAGTTTTTGGACAAAAATAATCTTAAACTTACAGGACATGTTTAAATTATAATGTTCTTTATAGTAGCAAAAGTCTGATCGACATTTAGAAATAACAGAAATAGCAAAATTTTGAATCGGTTGTCAGTTTTGCCCAAAATCAGATTTCGACATAATTTTCAGACCTGTAGTAATTTATGACGTCATAATTGCGTAACAACTAGTCAAATATTCATGATTTTGATAACCAATGGGAAGAAGAAACTCTATCCTATACTATGGTATGCAACAACCTAACTTGGCATTTTTCAAAAGACAGTCCCTGGTATATCAGTTTTCATTTGACATCTTGAAAATGATTTGTATGTTTTAAATCTGTATCCAGGTTCCAGCCAGTGACAAGAAAGCAGCCAGCTCTCTGTGGGGTAAACTCGCTTCTGAAATCCTCATGCAAAACTGGGATGCAGCACTGGAAGATTTACAAAGGTTACAAGAGGTCATTGATGCTAGTGTAAGTGTCTTTTGTGAGTTGATATTTGTTGTGGGGTCTAAGGGCCACTGTTGAGAGGTCAGGAAGCAAATTCCCAAGAGTTTGCATGTTTGACACCCTATGAAGCACATAAACATATGTCCCCCGTCATATCGAAAGGTACCTTAAGGGTCCCAAAATCAAAATTGCTCTACAAAAGATTATTCCTTTAAAATAAAATTGGCCAAAGAAATCTGATATTTGAAGAAGAATTTGCTCAGTTTGTTAATTCAATTTGTTTATCTTTGCAGACTTTTGTCACACCCCTGCAGTCACTCCAACAGAGGACCTGGCTGATTCATTGGAGCCTCTTTGTATACTTCAATCATCCAGAAGGCAGAGACTATATAATTGATAAATTCCTCTATCAACCAGCGTAAGTAGGATCAAATAAAATAATCTGAGATCATCGCTGCAATTGGAATCGGTTCAAAACTCACATTTTAGTTTTTGCGAATTATTGATGATTTTGCGTGACAAATCCAGAAACTTAAACTCACAACTTTAGCTTTCGCCATCTTGGCTAATGGCTTGATCACAAGTGACTTGGTCCACTGTACTTCCAGGGAAACTTGATTGTAGTCTCTTTACCAGGTTGCTAATGTTTTGCAATTAGCAGTGTGTCATACATGTGATCTAGAGATTATCCTTCATTGCGGTTGCATGTTTTGGCCCCCTTCTTGCGTATTTGTATGGCTTCTCGAACTTTCCTTGCCTATGTATTTGATGATATTTTTTTTCAAAATGTATTTGACCCAAATTTGTGTGATACAAATGCAAAAGAGCCAGATAAAGTGAACAGATTTGAAGCATTTTTCGGAATTCAGTCTGGATCCGCTTGATGGTCCCTGAAGCTGAAGGGGTTCAAAGGAGGGATTGCGGAATGAAATTTTGGATGGAAAAGGGTATATAGGGCTAGGGACCAAAAGAACATCTATAGCAGTTTTTCTTTTTTCTTTATTCCTAACGAGACTGAGATTCTTGCTGATTTGTTGTTCATGTATAACGTAAAAGAATAAGTAACGAAATACAAATCTACTTGGACCAAACATGCTGCATATATTATAAAAAAACTTCTGGGACCAAACATACTGCAGGCATATTAATAGGGGCTTTTTCTGATATAAATAATTCTGAAGTATTTTTCGTTTGTGTCAGGCCGCTATTTGAGACCAAACATGCTGCAGGCATATTAATAGGGGCTTTTTCTGATATAAATAATTCTGAAGTATTTTTCATTTGTGTCGGGCCGGTATTTGAGATCAAACATGCTGCAGGCATATTAATAGGGGCTTTTTCTGATATAAATAATTCGGAAGTATTTTTCGTTTGTGTCAGATATAGTCTGTCTTGTCGCGGGCCTCTTTTGAGGCCTGCATTACATTTGTGATTGGTTGGTGCCTGGGCGTGTATCAGTTATCAAATATTGATCAGCTGGTGAGTACTCCACCAATTTATACTACTGAAGTCATGTTTGTTTGGTGAAATTAGGATATGTACTTTCATACAACATCTGACAATCTCATTTGCAGATACTTGAATTGTATCCAGACTACTTGTCCACACATCCTGCGATATCTGACCACAGCGGTGATAACCAACAAGAACCGTAGACGACAAGTACTCAAAGACCTAGTCAAGGTTATACAACAGGTGAGATGATGAAGCAGTAGGATCCTGATACAGGAACAGAAAATACCAGTTTTGAAGAAATTTCCTAAAATCAGGAAATTTGTCAATATTCACTTACCCTAACTAAGGGAGACAAGAAAAAATCAAGAAAATTGCCCAAGTCCACTGTTTCATAGAAGGGTAGGTCATATGATATGAACACCAAATTGCTGACTTAGCTGAACGTATTTGAATTTGTGTGGATACCACCCATTTGACACAAATTTCCAAGGAAATTGTTTTAATTTACCAGAGCCTAGTTTTTGTCAGTGTTAAGAAATGTTCATATGCATAAAGTATGGTCTCATTTATTTAAGCTTAAGTAGCAAATATCTCATTTTCATGGAATTTTAAAGCCAACTATTGGTATCTTTATAGAAATCACTGCATGTGATGTTTCAAAAAATAGTGTTGTATTTTTTTTTTCTACGTGGGACTCTTCATATAAGAACTTTAACAATGTCATCAAAGTTTTACAACCGTTTTTGCATGATTTAGTCATGATCCTGGAATTTACCGTATGTCCATATGTAAATATGGAAGCTGGTGGCGCAGCTGCAATTTCCTCGATTTGCACCAATGAGCCCAGGAGTGTTGAGGGTTCGATCCCTGGTCTCGGCTCAGTATGTGCAGTTGGTTGCCAGTCCAAATTTGCTTTCTCTGGTTTTCCTCGGGCGATCTAGTTTTCCCCCTACCTCTAAAACTGACAAATAAATCTGACCAACTGATAGACAACCTCATGGAAAGCAGTGCTAGATACTGATGAGGCTATCCTCCATAAATGTGTTATATTTTATTTAAATAAGACGTGTCCAATGTTGTTGACTGACCTTGTCAGTAGTCACATCAACTGAAAGTAGAATATTTAATGAGAGATTTGAACATGTGATGAAGGTACACAAATGCAAAATTGAATTTCTTCCTAACAATTCTTTCTCCTAACTGATTTTCTGTACAGGAATCGTACACTTACAGAGACCCTATCACTGAGTTTGTTGAATGCTTGTATGTCAACTTTGACTTTGATGGTGCCCAGCAAAAGCTGAGGGAATGTGAAACGGTAAGTGACATAAATGGCAACTTTGTAATAGACCATGGGGCGGCTTCAAAACTCTACCGGCGGTTGTCTGCCGGTTCTGGGCAGTTGGCTATTGCTGGTTGAGTTTTGAAGCCACCCCATAACAACTTTAGGAGCAATCAGTATGTAATTTTAAGTACTTATATATCAATACATAGACTGCACTGCACAGTATAAAAATGTATGTGCTATGAAAAACATTCATATTTAAATGCTATTTCACTGACCTATGCCTGAGTATTTTCTGAGTGAGCTTTCCATTGTTCTCTTGTGTCGTCTCTTGAAGACCACAGTAATAGCTTTAAAAGAAAACAATTATCATGTAAAGCTAATTTATAACTCGACAAATGTAAAATAAGAACTCAGGGAGCATGTGCATATGTTCTTTGAGCTCATAAATTCTTTGTGATTTTGTTTTTAGCTCAATGCATTTTTGTTTTATGTTTGTATCAAGTATGCATGCAGCTTTAGTCATTCGAATCATCACACAGTTTTGCTTTGGGGATTCTTCAGCATCAATGAATGAATACCCAAGCCTGTAACTTGGTAGAATTCAACTATTTTGGTTATTACAAAGTTGTATGTATTGCTTATTATTTCTTAAGTCTGATGGCGCTAGATAGCTCTTCGTTTCATCCCGCTTGCTAGCAAATTTTCAACAAATTTGGGCTTGAAGTTTTTGGTGGGTTTTTTTGAAAAAAATTGCATCGAAGTAGAAATTTCGGCCAATCGTGCATGCTTTTGCACAGCTGCTTTACGGAGTGAAATAGTTGAATTGCAAGTTTGATGTTAAGGTATAGGGACTTGAGTTAAATTCAAATTGTTACTTTTCTTTAAATTACAGGTGTTAGTGAATGATTTCTTCCTGGTAGCGTGTTTAGACGACTTCATAGAGAACGCTCGTCTCTTTATCTTTGAGACTTTCTGTAGGATCCACAATTGCATCAGTATCAAGTAAGTTTTCATATCCAATCAAGTGTTTCATTTGAAGAATTTTGTCATGCAGAACAAACAAACACACTCTTCAGAGTGATCAACATTGGCACAAAGTCTGTTTTATCTGTGATTGTGGATGGTGGCGTCATGGGAGAGCGGTTAGAGCATTGGGCTCACGATCCAAGGCTCGTGGTTTCGAATCCCGTTTGCACTACTAAAAATGCCAGCTTATGGATCTGGAAATGGAACTCTTAGGGCGTGTTCTCACATGAGCATCTAATCATGATTATTTTTCTCTGCTCATGAGCCGATTCTAGGTATGAATGCAATTAGAAAGTGTCTCGCTCATGGCTAAAAGTGATTTCAAGTCACTCGCTTTGTGGGTGTTTTGCTCACTAGCCATTGCTTAGTGTTAATGTGCAAGTCATGTTCATGTGTGAACGCAATTGCTAAGTTGTCTCAATTCAGAGCCTCTCACGAAATGATCAGCAATCTAGACACAAGTCATCATCATCATCCTTCGACTTCCGTCGAGATCCATGACACACATCTTTGCCAACTATATTTATCACACATTGCACTTCCAAGTTCATTGAAGTTCAAGCCAGTATCTCTACAACCGTGGCACAGAGGAGAGCCCAGTTTGCTGGTCACTGCTTTCGAGCCAAGGACAAAATCATATCGGACATCCTTCTTTGGAGATTGCCATGTCCAAACAGAGGCTGTAGACCTTTAACGTACCCTGATACCATATGTAGAGATAGGGGGTGTATCACCATAAATCTGATGCTTTGTTGGATGTTGTTTCCAGGACAGATTTTGGACACACATTAGTAGCCTGGTGTAGGTGCCATCTAACCGGTCTTGAAGCTCTTTCTTCAAAGTCCATGTTTCTGCGCCGTACATTAAGATGCTTTCAACACAGGCCCTGAAGAAGTCAATCTTGGTTGCCCTGTGGTAATATCAGACTTCCATATGACATCAAGCTTGTTACAGGCAATCCATGCTTGTCCCTTTCTTGTCAAGAAGTCCTTTTTGCTATCAAATACATATGACCCAAGGTATTTAAAATCATCTACTTCCTTAATGGCAGTTCCATTCATTGAGTGGATAGGAGGAGGATCAGAAGGTTCATTGAGGATTAGGCATTCCGTCTTCTTTGCATTGAGCAGTAGTCCTACCCTAGCCGCCGATTCTTCAAATGCAATCAGCAGATCTTGAGCAGATGATATAAGTTCTGCAGTCAGTGCGACATCGTCTGCATAGTCTAAGTCTGTCAAATACTTTTGACTTTGACGTCCAGATCTTCTGCCAATTGTGAGGCCTTTATCACACATGGTGTCAGCTGACTGGCGCAATACATAGTCGACCACAATAACAAAAAGGAAAGGAGCAAGAGTGTCCCCTTGAAGAATTTCTGCTGTTGTAATAAATTCCTCAGTTGGATCATCCATGCTCTGCACAAAATTTGTTGGGTTGTCATACATAATTAAGACACAAGTAGTCATGGCTAGTATGTGTGAACACAGCCTTAGAGTGTTGTCAGGAGGTGGATCACTCTGGAGAATAATAATAGTAATAATAATAATGTGGATTTATAATGTGCACAAATCCACCAAAACATGAGCTCAAGGTGCAGTTACAAAAATCTTACACTACAACAAAATATATACAAAATACATACATGGCAAAGAATATAATAAATCAAACCCCCATTAATAAACATAGGAGAATGCTTGCTTCATAAGATGTGTTTTGAGTTTATGTTTAAATTCAA
The DNA here is from genome assembly GCA_000969725.1 of Ophiothrix spiculata. NCBI lineage: Eukaryota > Metazoa > Echinodermata > Ophiuroidea > Amphilepidida > Ophiotrichidae > Ophiothrix > Ophiothrix spiculata. The sequence goes on from JXSR01S073166.1 coordinate 25,195, forward strand.
CAAGTGATATACTAGACTTGACATGATCAGGTAAGTTGTTCCACAGACGTGGTGCCGCAACATAAAAAGCTCTATCTACCCAGGAATGTTTAGATAGAGGTTCACGGAGCAAAGACATGTTACTTGAACGGAGTGTATGAGCAGGAATGTATGGTTCAAGGAGACAGCTGATGTAATCTGGTTCATGCTCATGAAGTGACTTGTAAACCAGGAGTACCAATTTGTACGCAATTCTGTAACTTACAGGCAACCAATGCAACTCGTTTAGCACTGGGGAGATATGTCAAGATTTTCTTTTCAAAGTCACAAGGCAAGCAAGAGACGAGCAATTTGTTCTTGAGGAAGACCAAAAAGAAGCGAGTTTCCCACATCAAAAAAAGAAGTCTGTTATCCATGTGTAGATCAAATTGCTTAACATTAATTATGTTATCACCTGTTGTATCAGTTAAGTATCCAATACACCAAACCATACAGTATTTTCTATTTGTTATCTAGTTATGAACAAATTTGAGTTTTTGGAGCTTTGTTTGTATTGTATTGTATTGTTTTTCTTTTCTTTTCTTTTCTTTTTT
>JXSR01S073166.1:55939-70095 GCA_000969725.1 Ophiothrix spiculata
AGAGCCTGGTGTTATCGGATGAGGAGCGAAGTCTACGCCTACTCTCAATCGGTGCTTGAACAGTGTCGCTCAACAAGGTAATAAGATCTTTAAGGTACAATGGAGCGACCTCATTTAAACATTTAAATACATACAACATCATTTTAAAATATATACGGTCTTTGATTTTGAGCCAATGTAGTGAGTGTAACAGCTCATCCGAGCACACATCCCGTCCACACGCATAGACTTAGAGAGATTTTTGTGCTGCTGAGGCTGGGTATAAACCAAAAATAAAAGTTTTTGGCTGAAATTCATAGTGCTGGGTAACCCGTCCGCCAAAAGCCCAACACCGACCTCATCTGCACAACAATATAAAAATTAGGGATGTAAGTTGATGATCGAGTGTAAAAACTGCAGAAACTTCACAAGATATGCTATTAATAGTATAAACACTATATATTTTGTCAGAAAGTGAAAGAAAATTGCAGAATTCTGCATAAAATGCAGAAAACTTGCATCCCTGAAAAATAGATGTGGACAAAAGATATTTATATTTTTAGGTCATATTATGTTTCAAAACATTTCCAGCACAGACCTATAATTAATGATTTTAATTATCACATTTTTTAAAATGAATCTTATCCCAAAAACAGGGGTTGCTCTAAGAAAACTTTTCATCATTTTTCATTCAATTTTATTGATTTTTGGAAAGTGATCTAAAACTATGACCCATCTCTATCAGTGAAATAAGAGCAATGTTTGCAAGCAAAAATAAACAACCTTGCATTATAAATGCCTTGCGTTTTATTTAAAGTGCCATACAGTGTCTGGCCATTTCTTACACTGAGACACTGACATAGTGTAATGTAGTCAGTGGCAGCATGAGACTTGCATTGTAATTTGTATAATTTAATCTTACAATGTGAGGTACATTGTATATCGGCGGTCACAAACATTATTCACATCTATCATAAACATATCACTAAATTCAACTAATATCAACTTTAACAGACAAAGTACTGCACTGAATCTCAAATGATCGAATTTGAAATTTCTCTTTAAAATCAATACACAATTTAAAAATCATAGACATTGCAATCCATCTTTCCCAATATCCAAGAGCCCTGTAAAAACCACATGGTTCATTAGGTATTTCTTAATTGGTGCGTTTCAATTGACACATCAACGCTAATTTATTTTGGCGCCGTGGGCAATATACGACGGGTAGCATGTAATTACTGCTCACAGAACAAACTAACAGCTTGGCTTACTACATCTTTATATCAAGCTCACGATCAATAATACAAAGCAAATCTGTGTTTGTAATGCATCCAATTTAAAATCCTTTTTCTTATGAAGTTGTTATCGCATACCAAAATAATGTTCTATAATTCCATCTATTTATAAGTGTGCAATTCTTTGCATCAGATTAGCTTTACTTGTGAGCAGTAGCATTGCTTTGATGCAGTCAATGGATAGATTTGCATTTCTTTCTAGTGCCACTCCCTCAGGCTATTTTTTCTTTGCCTGTAAACAGGAAACAGCAGCCCTATGAGCCATATTGCTAAACGTATGTTTGCATCTCATGTATTGTCAAATTAGATACATCACATTTTCTAGCTGTACACAATTTAGTGTCATTATCTCTTCAAAATCTCAAGCCAAAAAATTACATGCTGCGAATACACATTTAAAAAAATGCTCCTCCATTATTAGGCTACCAAAAATATAAATATAATTGTTTCAATCGTATGATAATTTTTTTTCAAAGTTTGAAAATATTAATGAATTTTATATAACATCAGACTAACATTTAAAGCACCATCTTGAAATGCCTATTTTTCATTTTATTTTGAACTTTTTGGAATCTCAAATCAAATGTCAGGGATTTCTTATTTTTTCACTTTCATCTTGATATTTGATAATATTATGATCAAAAATTTCAGATGTGACAATATTACAAAAACTAAAATGAGACATTTCCAGATTCCTTCCATAAAGGATGGAAAGTAGTTCAAAATTTAACAAAAGTAAATTTAAATAGGTTTTTCAGCTTTTGGATTCCTTAGCTCATCTGCTTTCATTTACAGATCATTTGAAAAAATTTGAATAATTTAAAAATTGCCTGAAGTGTCTATTTGAAATGCATGATTTTTTTTTTACTTTCTACAATTTTATATCAAATGACGGGGAAAAACTTTATTATAAATGATTTAGTTTCATCTTGATTTTTTGAATTAACATTATCACAAATAGATCAAAAATTTCAGATGTGGCAATAGTTCAAAAACTTAACATTTATTTATCCATGCATTATGAGCAATTAATAGCAATACAGTCCATAGAGCGCAGACTTTGGTAGGAGTATGACAACAAAATGCATTTTAACACCACTGGAAACAAGGGGTTTGTTTATTTGCAGGTAGATTTGGGCCAGGTTTGATTCCGAGTTTCATAGTGGGCAGTCCACACTTTTTAAGGGTTGCAGATTTAAATCGTAGAAAATTGTAAAAGGGTTGGAGTTCACATTTTTCTACTAAAAAGGGTGGATTGATATAAAGGGTGAAAGCAAACTGTAAAGGGTGGGGGTACTTCAGACTCTCAAGTTGTACAACTACAAATGTATATTTACAAAACGAAAATGGAAAAAAGGGAATATCCTTAAGCTGAAAATAAGTGAGGTGATATTTTAGTAATTGGTTTGCTTTTTGGGTGTCAGTCTACAACATTACCATGGCACCAGAAGGGTGCATCTGGAATTTTCAATAAGGGTGGGGGTAAAATAGAAAGGGTTGGTTCTAACCCCACTGCCCACAATGGTTTTACAATAGGCTGTGGGGAGAGTGCAGCTTCTCATATTATATACATACCTGCTGTTGGATTTTCTGGTCTCGTTTTTCTTGCTCTTGCTTGAGGAGGAGTTCTGCTTTGGTCATCTTCTTTTCGAAAGCTTCTTTGGATGACTCTTGGAATTGTTTGTCGAGTTCCTTTGCTTTCCTTTGCTTTTCTAAGAGCTCATCTTTATTGTGTTTTTCTACCTTCTCCAGCTTCGAAAATTCAAGGGACTAGAACAATAAAAAAAGAAACAATTTGGATTTTTGGTAAACTAGTACACTTGCCAGTATAGACAGCATTTAAAAAAAACACTTTCAGGAGTTTCAAGTCCCTTTTAATTAAAAAAGGTAGTATTCAGCCAAATTGCAGGATTGCCCCATGAACCCACGCCCCTAATGCACAAAATGTGCAAACTGGATGATGTAGCAGAAGGCATATTTCACGAGAGAATGTACCAATACCATAGCAGACTATGGAAAACACATTTTTCTATATATTTTTTCTTTGGCATTTATATTTGACATGTTTTGTTTTTTTAAATTAACATATTTGTAGAAGACTGAAGTTGGCAAAGTTTGAGCCATAAACATTTTATGGTTTTCAAGTTATGGGACATGCTAACATGTGAATGTTACATTGTTTGATGGACACCAATTCCCATTTTTGTCCATCAAACATAACATTCGCCTGAAAAACACTATTTTGTTTGTAAATATTCTGGAAATTGGTTTTAAATGATTAATTCTGTTGATATACATAATCTATATAACTTGCAGTCAAATTCATTTTTAAGAATATGGATAAAAATCATCATCTTGACTGCTAATGTTACATTTTGATGGTCAAGCACTGTCCATCAAAAATGTGGATTTTGCGATGATCAGTGCTGTTTATTTTAAAAATGCAAGCATTAATAAAGTATATTTTGATTCTTAAATATGTATTTTGATATACTGTGTCCTTGTAAAAGACTAGATGGGACACTGACCAAGTATTATGCTCCAAATCACTTCAAATCTCATTTTTCATGCAAAAATGGGAATAAATGGTACCCTCTATCGTGAGATATGCCAGTAAGAAACATGACTGCAAACCACAAGTCATCAAGAATAAGGTAATGCAATAGTATAAGTGTGCATCAAACATGGTTCACAGGAGAGATATCCAAATTCAACGGGTACATAATTTTAAAATTGGCCGCAATTTTGAAGCAGCAACATGGAGATAAATTTAGAGATAATCCAGATATTAATTGATTTTTTAAACTGCTTCCATTTTTGTATCAAATGCATATAGGCAACATTTTTGTTTCCATTGGGTGTTTGTCACCAGAAACTATTTGAAGCTGAAGTAGGTGTACATTTATGTTTACAAAGATTTTAATTCATTCAGGTATTACAACATTAAAATGAAATCATCAGCGCATCACAGATGACCAGTAGGCTTGATGTGCCTTGGATGAGGCATGAAACGTCGTCACTCAATTAAATGTAAATCCAGAAGACTATCTCGATTACTAATTTTAGGTGTACATTTCAAGTACTGTCTTCAGTACTGTCTGCAATGAATTGAAATGTGAAAATGTGGCCAACTAAATGATAGCATGTCATAAACATGGCAACTTTGGAATTTGAAAACCGATGCAGGCCTATGGCAACTAGCACAGCCACACTGTTTAGCTACTCCAGTTGGCAAGGAGCCTAATGGTCCAGAAATTGAGCTCCATTGTTTACGACAAGGGAGAGTCACAGTAGCTTATGGTAGTGAATACTGGAGTGCTGAATGTATGGTAAATAGTTTATCTCAAGAGTTGTTTTTCTACTTTCGCAGTTTTTTTCTCTCCGACGCTTGTTGTTAAGGCCTTCTGCGTACTGACAAATGACTGATGCATTTATTTACGCATGTATTGCAGAGTGTGATTTGTTGATTTCGATTGTTTACGCTCACGCTGTTGGCGCGCGCGTTAAGAGTGGCGTACATGACCCGATTTCAAAGGAAAAACAACTTTGAGAGAGTTTATGCAGCAACCCCATTCCCTATTTATTACTAGTATATAGACCTAAACTATCCGCATAGAACATTTAGTATGTCAGCATCGAATCAACTTAAAACAAAAACACATACAATATTATTTTAGTCTTTCACTTACTTTTCTCCTTTCTTCCGCTTCCTTCAATTTGTTTTGGATGACATCTAACGATAACGATGTATTGGGTGTCTTGCTGGATGGAGGGGACAGAGGGCGCTTCTTTGTCGACGCATCTGCTAACTGGACGTCAAAAGCAAGACCACCTGGAGTTTTTACTTCTGCACAAAAAATTAACAAAATTATTGCTTCAATTAAAATAAAAATAGAAATTGTGTAAATTTTTATGTATTTGTAGTAAATGCCACAACAATTACGAAGGAACATAAACATTTTCAAAACAGGCAAATATTAGTAAACAAATAATACAATACATGATGGTGATAAGATACAACTTAACAGGTTGAAACTATCTGAATCACAAAATCACACATTGAAATCATTATTTCCTACAAAACAAATCTGCAGGGTACGCACACCGAGAGCGTATGCAAATATGCAGCGAAAAATGTGCTGCGCATATTTGGTTGGTCGATAGACTCCGCATTTTATACGCAAATGTGATACGCTTGTTTCTCCACTCAATTGTTGGACAGATGTTCATGATTTGTAGGAAATTTAACAACTTCAATAATAAACTCAAATTTAACAATTTCTGGTCACAAGAGTTCATGCAAGATGATCAGTTACAACAAAGGTTGATATTTAAAATAAAATTTAAAGGAAACTTTTTATTTGCTTGATAAATTCTTTGGGCAATAAAGGCTAAACTTGAACAAAAGCATGCATGTATTTGTAAACCTAACACAGCTTCTGTCGGTCAGTTAAGTCCAAGGAATTTAAAAAGGGGAACTTGTACTCGCCGCCATCTTGGATTGTCGCTCATGGAGGGCACCGCATTTAATACGCTGGGCTCCGACGTCTTATCCAAAATAAGACGCCGGTAATCACTAATCAATCTAAGCACTTCACTGGTCCGTGTCCTGAAGACATTTGTTTTCAGCGTCAAACACTTACACGCGTGACGCATTGGTGATTCCGCGAAGTTCTTGTAACGCGTAGTTAAACACGGTGCTTTATGCAGAGGTCGCTCATGTAAACATCACCATTTTGTCAACCTCTTCAACAAAACCTTCCACTCACGAACGATTGCCGTGTAGTTAGAGGGGCGAGTGAGCTGGCAAGTTGTTTAATTCTACTGGTCAAAATTTTGACTAATTATGATCAGCCGCTTCCTGCAATGATGTGCAGTCTGGTTTGGTCTGAACCATATTGTGAAGCGCCCACATCGAGGGTACCAGCTAGCGTACGCATTAAACGGCTCAGCGTGCCACACTTCAAAGTATTCACAACGGATTAGCGGGAAATTGGCGTACTTTGATCAGAGCAAGTCGCAATACACGCCACGTTAAACGCAGACACGGTTTGCGCGTAAAACAAAATGCACACGCTGTATACATCATATGGAATTATCTTTCGGAGGATGTCGTCAAATGACCCTCCTTGGTCAGCTTTCAAAACTGCTGTTTACCACAACCTTTTGTAGCCAGGTTTCCTTTGTTATTTTTTGTCTCATTCGTTTGGTCTGCCTCTCTCTATCCCATTTTTTTTCTCTTCTCATCTCATCTCATTTTTTAAAATCTATTTTTTGTGTTTGTCCAAAGTTTTGTTGTGTTCGGCAACCCTTAAATTTAGTGTGCCCACTATTGGGCGAGTCATGGCTTTTTGCCAAAATTTTGTAAATAAATACGTTAAGTGAAGATTTGCGTGATCTGCCTAGATATCGGACCAAACTCCGAATATATCCGGTCTAATCCGGAAGTACAATAACTCTGCTCCATGAGCGACACAAGATGGCGGCGTATCCCGATTCCCCTATAAAAATTCCTGCTTGTTGGTACGCTTATACAAAATTGAAAATGTCAGCAAGGATTTAAAATTATGATACTCACAAATGAGCTCTTAAATGTACCCAAATATCAAGTCAAATTCGAACATTTACCATTGCAAGAACAATCTCTACATCTAGTCGGCGTAGTCGCTCACCCATTTTGACATCCCATGATTTCTTGAACTGAAGCACAATTACTAGTATTGTTTCAAAATCATTCCCACACATGAAAATTCAGGAAATTGGATAGCTCTATTTGAAACATTAAAGGCTGGTGGTACCAATCAAACCATCATTTTTGTAGTTGTTTCTCTGCAACTCGTTCTAGAAACGAATTGACATGCTGATCATGATCTAGTGATGCTGTGATACGATTTTGGCCTTATGACCAAAATATCTCCTTTGGTGCCAAAAATTTCAGGAAACTTTCAAAGAAATTTACTGATTTTTGTAATAATTCTTTAAATATTGCCCAAAATTATATTTTACCAAAAATATCAATTTCCAAACTGTTTTCATCCTTATTTTTTGGTGATACTATTCAAAATCAGAAGATGGAGAATACAGATAATACTAGACATAAAGACTCAAATTTCTGGACAGACCAAAAGCAAAGTTTATAAAACTAAGTTGACATCAGCCTCAATAGAAAGCATGCAAATGAAAATTATCAGTACCGTACTAAACAAGGAATTTTTATAGGTGAATCAGAATACGCCGCCATTTTGTGTCGCTCATGGACCAGAGTTGTACTTCCGGATATATTCGGGAGTTTGGCCCAAAATCCACGCAGATTGCGTAAATTTTTACTTGATGCATACAACGTGTGCATTTTGTTTCATCTGCAAAACCGTGTCTACGTTTCAAGAAGCGTGTATTGCTACTTGCTCTGATCAAAGTACACCAATTTTCCCACTAATCCATTGCAAAGACTCTTGAAATGTGGCACGCGGAGCCATAAAATGCCGGAGGCACAATTTAGCAGTTACCGACGTCGGAGCTCAGCTTAACCCTCTATGAGCGACAATCCAAGATGGCTGCCATCCCGCAGGATTTACACGGCGGTGAAATCAAAATTGCGGCAAGTACCGATTCCCCTTTATAAATTCCTTGGTACTAAATTAAAATGGTCATTCAAGTAACATACTTTTCCATGCCATCAATTACCCACCTGGTTTTTCTACATGGTCAGTTCATGGTTAGCATGAGATAAGAAACAAAAGACTAGATATGACTAACTTTTGCCCTACATATGGAGAAATGCTATCTTCAGTAGATAAAGTTGTACCAAATTTGTTTTCAAAGGATTTTCAGCACTTAAAAATTATGTCAGTTGGTACATCTGTATATGGATCATGCACATCATCTTAGATCAGTTGTATTTGAGATATTAAACATTGCCACCTTTGTGAAATGCCATAGGAAGTAATTTTGGGTAATGTAGATCTATATGATCAGCGGTGGAATAATCAGATTCTTGTTATGCTCTTTAAATGCCTCAATGATAAAGCGCCAGAGTATCTTTGTTCCAAATTTTATTTCACTCACTCTGTCCATGGCTATGCCACAAGAGAAAATTCCTCAAACTCTTTGGACAAATGCTGGCATGAGAACATTCCATGCCAGGGCAGCTATCTTTGGAATGATAGTATTGATTCTAACACTCGCTCTAAATTTGATACTCTTGTCACTTTATCAATTTAAAGAAGTTCTTGCCAAAAGTGATAATTAGCTGTTCATGTATGTTCCATATTATTGTATAATTGTTTCATTCTTGCTTTGTATATATATATATCATGATATATTCTGTGAATATTATAATCAGGGCCTTCTAGAATAGCAGGGCTCAGTCACTGAAGGAGCTACTATACCCTGAATAAAGAAAGCTTAATTTAAATAAATAAATCTAGGTCCATGCACCAACTTGGTCTATGTCATGTGGATGGATGGCCACCAGTAATAACAGGCATGAGAATTAGTTTTCATTAATTTAACCAAAAAAGCACTAAAAAGGTTACATCAAGCCCCAAATTATCTGAATTTGGATGACAAAATATCTGAAATCAGATAATTATCTGAAAATTCTCATGCCTGTAATATTAAGGAAAGCTAATTGCGATTAGATCAGATTTTGAAATAAAATATTTAACAGTTAAGTACATACATCCAGCATAACCACAATGCCCCACCCCATAGGCACAACAAACAAGTAATGTGCTTGCTGGCTTTTAATATTAAGTTTTAAAATTTGGGATCCCCTTTAAAAAAACTACTTGCATCTTCTATGCGCTCATGGTTATGATACCAAAATTACACGTTCCCATTAATTACAATAAAACTTGAAAATTGCACACTTTGTCAGCTAAAAATAATAAATTCTGACCAGACAGCCAGACTAACATGTCCCAGACAGTCTCATCCCCCCGGCTCATCCCATACTTTATTGATGTATGCGCTGCATTGAAAAGCAGACTTTGAGAATTCAATTCACATGGTCGGACAGTCGACTGGGAAACACCCTGCCTGGTCGACCGCGAGCATTTCAGTGGTTCTCTATCGCTTGTTTTATTGAACTTGATCTTCTAGTGATCCATGCAATACGCCTGAATTATGTAAGTGTGTGACTAGACAGTGAGGTGTGCCACTAGTTAGTCAAGTCTTGTCGCAGCTTGCATATCTTTAAAGGGAAACTCTCAGGATGGAGACATATGAAGTATCTTTTACTGTCTTTGAAAAAGAAACCGATAATCATTTTGATTCATGTTATTTCAAAAGTTATCACATGAATTGAAAGAGAAAGATACTGGCATTAAGTCATTAAAATAATATTGTTTGGAAATATAACACTTAATGTATACATTCTTTGGTGCATCTAAGTCTATTAGGTAGGCTGGTTTTCAATTAATTTGTGATCTATCAATGACTGACCATGATGAATATCCGATGTCTCCAACACCTGATCTATAATCCTGATCACAATTAGTCAGGATTTGCTTGCCCAGGTTGCAGTGTTATATCAGCTCAAGAGTACACAGAGGTAGGATATGACATTCCTATTTTTAAATTAAAAAAACATGCCCAAAAGATTTTTACATCTAATGATTTTTAATTTCAATTTTATTTCATGAAAACTACTGGGGTTGTTGGAAGCAACTCCAACGGATTTGAGGTTTTAAAATTTTGTGCTACACTCAAAAGCAAACTTTGAAAATGCAATTCACATGGCCGGACAGTCGACTGGGAGAAATAAATTTAAAACACATACATGTAGGGAGGGTCAGGCCCGTAAAACAAGGTTTTTTTTCATTGCCTTTCACACAAATAGGATTTGTCTTAAAGCAATATAAAGTGTTAAAAATAATCGCTGTGTGCAGCTTTACAATGCGGCAACTACAAGTTGGTGCACACCCTCACAATTATTATTCAGAGATTCATGATACTAGGACTAGAAAGTGATGAGTGATATGCAAGGGGTTTCAGATGAAGGTTCTCTATTGGTTCAATGGCCTCTGGTTGATCACATTATCACTGCTTAGAACTCATTCATACGAGCTTCTCGTTATTATTAGATACTTCGGTACCACACAAATGTAAAATAAGTGATAATTTGATGAACATCTTGCCATTGAAACCAACCTAGCCTCTTGTTTGATTTTTTAATCCATTTGTTATTTGCAGTGCACTCCAAGTCCTGATATCTTTTAAATTAATTCCATGTTCAAATACTTCATAAAATATGCTTTTAGACAGCGAACACTGAATGTAAAACCTGTTCAAACTTGGGAAATTGAATTATTACAAGGGAAGAGTACAAAACATGTCAAGAATTGAAACATTGACATACAGTGATGTTTATTTCACAATTCTGCCTCATTGCCTGGATGTTATGCACACAACTGCCTGCCGGGACAGCCCGTCTCTCTATCACCATGGCAACACCTCTTGGTATCTATGGTAACACATCTTTGATGTGTTTAAATCAAGGAACATGGATTATTTCAAGTACGTTCACCCATCAGATATGAGCGATGAAATATTTTCATGATTCTTTTGCAAAACTCATTACAAAGGCAAACCTAATCCAAGACTTATAATCCCAAAACATCTTCAGATTACAGATCACTCCTCAGACAGGGCGGAATAAGTCCCATTATTATTGATAATCGTATGTAATCACAGGTAGCAAATGGAGTAAATTTATCCCTGATAGTGATTAAGGTTCTTATACCATTAAGATCACTAGTTTTGCCAAAAAAACACCAGACACAACCAACCTTTAGCAGGCAATGTTGTCAACTTACTCAGGCTTTATCTTTTGAAAATTGCTGGCGAGCATTAAATGGCTCTCCTGAAGCTAACCAGGTGAGCACTAAGAGAGCAAAACAAAGGCTAAATGCAATAAAGATATGAAACCTCCAATTTCTATCAACACTAAATAGGCGGGGATTATGAGGCTTTTCTTCATCCGCAAGTAAACATAATCCCAGTTATACACGCGCCGTAGATAACGATGCGCGAGTCACACGTGCAACGCGCGCTGCGTCTCCTGCAATTTTGCTGTGTCCAGCTTCGCACGCGCTTATCTGTATCAATTCACGATGTGAAGAGGCCCGCCTATTTGGTGTTGATCAAAGTATAAGAAGAGCCTCAAATTGCAAACCTCTAGAGCACCTTTATCCCTGCTTATTCTGTAGCATTATTATGAGTAAAGGTCAACTTTTCTATTGGTCAAAATAAAATACTAGTATTCAAATATTGCTAGAGGGTTTAATGACAAAAGTTGACCCAAGATTGATCCATTGATTGTAATCTGGAAAACAGTCTGAACTAGTCAGTCCAAACACAAAATGCTTTTAAACATAGACTATTTGGTAAACATTCAGATGCAGTTTTATTCTGTTTTTTTTTTTTTTTAAATCACCAATCGGGTTCATAAAGAATGTTTTTTCAATTTATAATCACACAAAATAGTGGTCCTACTCTTACCTGAAGGCATGGTGAATATATGTGGCAAGTTGTTGGTGGAGTAATGAAAATAACGACTTGGAGTGAAGTCTTTTGCTGCTATGTGTATAAGGCACGGAAGTGCTGCTAAGTAGTTACTAACTTTATTCAAGTTATTAACTTTAACAATTCACGAGTCTGAAAAAAAGAGAAAAAGGAAACATCAAAACTACTGGATTTATTGAGTAATCAACGAGTGGCAAAACTATATTTGTTATTAATTAAAGAAATGTAAGTGTTAAAATGAAGCACCCCTGTCATCCATGATTTTTTAGGGTTTTTTTTAGCTTATTAGATAACAGAGATGGCAAAATAGTTCAGAATATATCTGTTCTGCTAATAGCCATCTTCAGTAGATAGCAGAACTAGCAACATAGTTCAGAAGATGTCTTGTCTGCTAATAGCCATCTTTAGTAGATAGCAGAGATAGCAAAATAGTTCCGAAGATGTCTGGTCTGCTAATAGACGAATCAGTATATAGCAGATATAGCAAAATACAGAAAAATCTGGTCTGATAATAGCTATCTTCAGTAGATAGCAAAATAATTCAGAAGATGTCTGGTCTGCTAATAGCCATCTTCAGTAGATAGCAGAGATAGCAAAATAGTTCAGAAAATTCTGGTCTAATAATAGCTATTTTCACCAGATAGCAATATACAAATATAACATGGTTTGAAGGTTAGTATCGCAAAATACTGTCCCTGAGGTGTTGGATGATCAAAAAAGTCTTAACCGTCCCACACCGAGGGAAAGTATTTTGTAATACTTCTCCGAAAGAGAAAAAAAAGTTTTATTACACCTCAAAAAAGTCAAAATATAAGTAAGAAATAAATCCAAAAGTCAACAAATTCAATTCATTGCCGAGAACCACATGGTAGTACCCTGTTGATGTTTTTACTACTTTCCCTGTGTGTGTGTAAAACACATTGGCGCAACGCGTAAACGCATACCCGCACGGCTGTACTTAAGTATTAACGCACACACAGGAAAGTAGTCAAAAATACTTTTTACACATCTCCGCTATTTAACCAATAAAAGCACTGTATTAAGTTACAAAATAATTTTTTCAGAAGAGGTCTGCTCTGCTTATAGCTATCTTCAGTAGATAGCAAAATAGTTCACAAGATATCTGTACAGCTCATTATCTTTAGTAGATAATACCAGTGCTAATTAATAACTATTTTCAGTTGATAGCAGAGATTGCACAATAGTTCCATGTATCTTCAGTGGATAACAATCAGATGTCTGCTCCAAGGCTCTAGTAGATATTTTAAGTGCAGCATAAATTATTTCTTGCATTTTATCTTCAGAATTTATTATTTGTTGCACTTTAATCTTCGGAACATGTCTGCTAAGTTTAGTAGATATTTTTAGTGCAGCATAACTTGTTTGTTGCACTTCATCTTCAGAATATTATTTGTTGCACTTTTATCTTAAAGATGTCTGCTCTCTAGTAGATATTTTTAGTGCAGCATAACTTATTTGTTGCACTTTATCTTCAGAATATTATTTGTTGCACTTTTCTTATCTTCAGAACATGTCCGCTAAGTTTAGTTATCTTCAGTACACTCAAAGCAGAGAAGTTGTAATTCTTTTCCACCAGATAACTTGCAGGTGTTGTACCACTACATTTCGAGCTGTCAGCTTTGATAAATTGTCCCACTTTAAACCAATAGTCCTGTCTTCTTAAAGTATACAGTTCTGACAAAAGTGTCTATACCTCCATAGAATTGCACCTTTTCCAAGACACAGCAAAGGTAAAGAGTTTACTATTAATCCCGTAAAATTTCCATAAGCATTTCGGTAGGAAGCTGAATTGATTTGTTCTTCTACAAGGATTGTTATCTAGACTGAGCTCACTTAGAGAATAAAAGATAAGATTTATTGTTTTGCCTGTCATCTATCGTCTCATAATGGATTTGTAACTTGTAAGCGTACATTATTTTGAGTAATGGGTGCCCCCGCAGGACAGGCAAAACAATAAATCAACATCTTTTATTCTCATTCTTAGTCACAAATTTCAGTCATTTATAAACTAAAAACGATGTAAATTATTGCCAAAAACTATAAACACTATCATTGGAAAAACGTACGCCCCTATTCAAACATGTAATATTCCAAACCCAGTAAAGCTGTTCGTGCCGGATGTGTGCGTATACCTGCATCGCGCCGTGATTTTGAACGTGTGGATCCACTGCGTTTCATGCTGAACGCACTGTCATCTATCGTCTCATAATGGATGGCTAAAATTCCTTATTAGGAAGTAAAATCGCACTCAGTGACTAAGAATGATAGATGTTCTTCTTTTAGATGACATTTGTTGTAATCTTATTCAGGCTATGTCCAGTATTCCAATTC